>NNCB01000070.1:0-29541 GCA_002317545.1 Scenedesmus quadricauda | reverse complement strand
GGCGCCAGCGATCGAGCACCGTCAACCCGTCGATTTCGGGCAGGCCGAGGTCGAGGATCGCAGCGTCGTAATTTTCGGTCGAGCCGAGGAAAATGGCCATCCTCGCCATCGGTCGCAAGGTCGACGGCATAGCCCGCCCCCTCCAGCGTCGCCTTGAGCTGCGGTCCCAGCGATGGGGATTTCGATCTGCGCGACGCGATCAGCGCAGGGGGCGCCATGCGCGCAACAGGCGCGGCGGCGGGGCAGCGGCGTGCTCACTGAGTGATCCAGCAGGTCGAAACGGGACTGCCTCGGGGCCGCGGGCGAGGCCGCGCCGATCTGCGGCGGACGGCGATGCGCGGCGCACGCCGGTAGACTGCGGGGTCGCACGATGCAGGATGGGGGGAGATGCTGCCAGGCTGGGTACTGCTGCTGGTGTCGGTGTGGCGACGCCGGCACTGCTGGTGGCAGCCAATCTGCCGGAATAACCAAGTGATCAAGCTCGTCGAAGATCGCGGCACCGCCCTGACCCTCCTCCTCGCCTCGCAAAGCAGCGGGCGCGCCGCGATGCTCCGCGCTGCCGGACTCACGTTCGAGACGAGCGCCGCGCACGTCGATGAAGAGGCCCTCACGGCCTCGCTGCTCGCCGCGGGGCAGACCCCGCGCAATATCGCCGACGCGCTCGCCGAGGCCAAAGCCGTCAAAATCTCGTCGCGGCTGCCGGGGGTCACCGTGCTCGGCGCTGATTGCGGCGGCAAGTGCGGGGCGCAGTGGTCGGAGGTGGGGGGGGCAAGACGGGGGAGGAGCTCGCATGCCGGCAAGCGCAGCTGCTGGCATGACGCCTCGGGAACAGGTGCCCATGGAGCCGGTGGGGCCAGCAGTAGAGGCTGTGGCGTAAGGCACCAGTGCGCACCATCGTCGAAGACGGTGACCACGAATTTTGGGGCGTCAGGGTCCACCGCCGCAAAGGGGGAGGGGTTATCTGAGGGGCACATGCGGGCATGGGTGTCAGTGAGGATGATGATGCACGAGGCCATGATCCGGCGTCAATCAGGATGCTGCCGCCTTGCCGCCGCGGCATGCCTGCGGCTGTGTGAGCACTGCAAGGCCGCCCTGTGCGTGCGCAGCAGGGACGGTCCGCCGCAGTCACCGCCCGCAGTCGGCCTCTCTGCAGCTGGGTGCTTGTGCACGCTTCTCAACACAGCACTGGAGTGTGGCACACAGTGCTTTGACTCATCCTGCGCTTAGCGAGTTCGCATGCAGGGCTCGCCTGTGATGATCTCCACGCGATCGGCGGCCGCCGCGCAGCATCAGCACCAGTTGCAGCTTGCCACAGTTGCGCAGAAGCACCTGCCATCGGCCTCGACGTAGCCCGCGCGCGCCATCGCGGCATAGGCCAGCCTTGTGCCATCGGGCGACGGCGTGGGAGCGTGCGGTCCTGGTCGCCGGCTGCGTCAAATACGCAGCGTGCGGTGCAGCGCAGCCAGCTGCAAATTCGCTCAACAATCAGCATGCGGACAGCCCTCTGCGTGCCAACGTGATGTCTTCGCAATCTTTAAACTGCTTCGCCACCAGACTCCACCCCCTAGCGAGTGTCAAGTCGTCAACAGATCGACACCGATGAGATCTCTTATCTTTGTCAAATCATTGTCATTTCCCGTGAAATAGTCAGCCTCGGACGCTTCATGCGTATACGAGCTGGTACTGTTACGCCGAATTTAGCAGAGCGAGTGGGTCACTGTTATCTAATTGTTATACGTGATCTTAAACTCACCGCTACGCAGATTATAGGCTTTCAACGTCGATATATCAATTTTCTTTGATATCAATTTTCATGTAGGCTCACAGAGGCAGTAGCCCAGTTGGTTTAAGGTACTGTCATAAGCCAGGCGTACAAAACGGGCAAAGTTCTTATTGCCATTCATGCCATAGGCGTTTGGAGGCCGCCACATCCTACTGTAGAGCGGCGGCGCTGTGCCGCGTGCGGCCGCTGCCGGGCGCCTTGCCGAGCGCAGGCAGACATCGCAATGTGCCGCTAGGCCGCGTGCTGCAGCACCCTCCTCCGACGCAGCGGGGCATGTAGTAACGAGCAGCTCAATGGCTTGCTGGGCATGGCGATCCGCCGCTTCCCGCAGGCCGCGCTGCTGGGCGCGTGCGTCGCACTGGCGGCGTCCCAGGGCTGCCGCGCCGGCGCCGTCATCCTGCCGCCGCCCTCGCCGGCCGCAGCTGCTGCGACCATTTCGCTGCAGCATGCCTCCGGCGGCCCCGTGCGCTGGCGGCGCGCAAGAGCGCGCTGCCTCGCAGCGGAGCTCAAGTCAAGTGCTGAATGTGAGCACGGCCTGTTGGGCTGGTTGCAGGGGGGCGTATTTGCCCGACCGGCGGTCGGTCGCAGCATGTGTCTTGTCGGCCAAGCCCCAGATGATCGCCGCTGGAATGGTCACGTTGATCGCCGCATCGCTAACCTGAGCCAATTTCTGCACCTGCGAGGCGAGCGCATAGCAACAGCCGTCGGCTTGAATCTTGCGGGCTTCTTGTCAAGCACCAACCACCCACCGAATCACATCCAGCCCCTGACTAGAACCTCCCTCCGGCCCCGCATCCACCAACCGGACCCCGAGCATGTCTGTGTCTGGCCGCTCATCTCAATCCCCGACCGCCGAGGAATTCATGCTTCGGCAGTTCGTTGACGATGTAGTCGCGGTAGGCGAGGTCGGCGACGTGTGCGCACTGCCGTGGTGGCAAAGCACCACCTTCTCGAAGCGCTCGTAGGTCTCCGGGTCCTTGATGACGGACAGCCAGGGCGCGTCCGGCGCAGCCGGCTGCCGCTAGGTACCGGTGGCCTTGGCAGGCGCCTGTCGCTCGAACCCTTCCTTGCCTCCGATGGGGGCAAGGTCGGGGCGGCAAGATCCTCAACATCTTCCGCACCCTTGCTCATGCGCCGCAGGCGCTCACCGCCTTCCTCGGCTGGGGCAATTATATCCTCTCGAAGCGCAATGCGCTTAGCCCGCGCGACCGCGAACTTGTCATCCGCGGCCGCACCGGATACAACTGCCGATCGGGTTACGAATGGACCCAGCACAAGCGCATGGCGCTCGTGGTGGTTGCGCCCGCCGGCCGGCTGTGTGCCTGACAGGAGGCCGCTTCGCGTGCTTTGGCGACGCGAGGGCGTTGGCGGCTGTGCGCAAGCTCTTGGCTGGGTCCCGCTTGATTTCGCGGGCGGCACCGTCGTCCACATCAACGCGGGTATCGCCGCGCTGGTCGGCTGTTTCATCATCGGCAAGCGGACGGGTTACCAGAAAGAGATCATGGCGCCGCATTCGCTGACCATGACCTTGATCGGCACCGGGCTGCTGTGGGTGGGCTGGTTCGGCACTGAGTGTCAGCTCTGCGCTCGCAAGCGTGCACGCACGGATGTTTACGCGTTTGTGAGCATGTGTGTGTGTGTGTGTTGTGTTGTGTATGTAGTTTTGTGCTATATGATGGCAATGATCTATAAACGAACCAACCGAATGAGCGATACGATGCGTACCGGGTTCAGACCAATCCTAGGCCTTTTGTTTTTGATGACTTGTTTGGCCACGGTAGCTGAAGCCCGCGCGCTTTCTACCACCAGGCAGGATACCACCCGGCGAGCCCCCGGCATGGTAAGTACCCAAGGCCCCTACCGCCCCTCCCGCACGCTAAAGAACGACCTCATTCATACCCGGCTTCACGTGCAGTGCTGGTTTCGTGACGGATGACATCAGCACGGCAGTCAACCATGTGGGCAAGAGGAGGGGGTGGACCAGGGCGCGAGGTGCTCAGCGCGCCGGCAGATCGTGGGGACAGGAAACAGCACCTTTCGGCGGTGTTTGGGGTGGGGCCTTGTCAGCATGGAGCGTCTCAAGGTCCTCGTCAGCGGCGGACAGGGAGCCGTGCCTGCGCCTACCTGGAACCAGGGGTACTGGCAGCCACGGGCCTGTGAGAGCGGTTGCCGCACAAGCAGGGCGATGACGAGGGCCGAGGGCACTGCGCTCCATAGCGCCCAGTCACGCTTCCTCTATTACTATTTCTCCTCCAGGTCCGCAGCGGGAACGGCCCGGACGAGAGCGCCCGCACCTGATCCTGTTCCCCGAGCGCGCCTACGACGAGGCCGACTTCCTCAAGCAGGTGCAGAAGGTGGTCAAGCGCGTGGGCTACTGCGTGGTGGTGGCCAGCGAAGGCATCCAGACCGCCGACGGCCGCTTCGTCGCCGACTCCGGGGAGTGGCAAGGACTCCTTCGGCCACACCCAACTGGGCGGCGTGGCTTCGTAGCGAGCAGCAAATCTCCGGGGGAGGAACACGTGTGTCACGCCCGCTCGTTGGCTCGCCCGCCCCTGCAGATTGCCATCGCCCATTCTCAGGCGCGGGGCGACGCCTTTGGCACGCCGGTGGTGGTGCTGGCTGACCGCGACAAGGAGACCATGGACGAGGAGGTGCGCGCGCGTGTGTCTATGGCTTTATGTCGTTGTTGTGTTTGTGTGTGTGTGCGTGTGTGGTGTGTGTGTGTGTATACTTGTGTGTATGTGTTTGTGTTTGGATGTGTGTGTGTGTGTGTGTGTGTGTGTTGTGTGTGCGGTTCGCACGCGCGCTGACGCCGCGCACGTGCACGTGCATCGGTGGGCATGGGCGTGGGCGTGGGCATGTGGGTGTGCGTGTGTGTGAGCATGTTTGAGTGTGTGAGTGTGTAGATCTTCTGTACAGTTGTTTCAGAGCTTGCGCTATTGACACAGTGTGTGTGTGATGTGTGCCTGTTGTCTGTGTTGTCTTGTGTGTGTGTGTGTGTGTTCAGGCCCTTGCCCTGCTACGCCGTGGCGCGACGGGCAGGATTATATCTACTGGCCAACTGAGCTGGCCGACGCCTTGCAGCGTCAGGCCGGTACCCGGCGATCTGGATGAATGGTGCGGTCGAGAAGACTCGAACTTCCACGGCCTTTCGCGCCACAACGACCTCGACCACTGTGCGATCTACCTGCTGATCGCCCGGGCACCTACACTCCCGTTCACCCTGGTCGGCCTGCGCGGGCATGGGGCTGGGGCCTGTTCGCGGCGATCTGGACGCTCGCCGTTGCCGGCGTGGTGTTCAAGTTGTTCTACACCGGGCGCTTCAAGCGACTGTCGACCCTGATCTACGGGCGCTGGTTGGGTTGGCTGGTGCTGGTAGCGATCTCAAGCGATGGCTGGCCACTGGCAGGCTGGGAGGCATGGGGCCGCGCGGGCGGGCGATTGGATTATCCGGACGGCGCGCGCCGGGGCGGGCTGGCAGGAACGCGGGCGGTTCGCTGCGGCTACCGGGTCGCACAGACGGCCACTGGCGAGAGACACGGGCCGGGCCGCGCAGAACGCTCCCGCCTTAGGCCTCACCAACCCTGCCCCCGCCCCGCGCAACGCGCCCCGTGCCCTGCGCCAGGCGCTGTCTTCCGCCGTGCTTCGTGCGCATGACTGGCCGTAGCTGAGCAGGCGGCCTCGGTGGCGGCGCGATTCGGGAGGGATGGCCGGAGGGGCAGCGGGTGGTGGTGCAGGCGAACGGCTCCAGCGGCGCGGACGACCTGGCGGCGGCCGGCATCGCGCTGCGGTCGTGCGGTGCGTCGGCGGCGCGGAAGGGGCGGCGGCGGAGCTCGTGGTCACGAGGGGGGAGAAGCGGCTGAGCCAGCTCTGGCCCTGGTGGGGCTGGGTTCAACGTTTTGGGGTTATGAAGGTTATAGTCTACCCCGCCCATTTTGGAGAAGACATACCGATGATAGACTATTGTCTCATACAAATCGATCATTCAGGCTTTAACCACCTTTGCACATCATGCGACCACAAATGACGTCCACATCGACTACTCAAACTGTTCACATGCGTCGCGCGCACACACACGCTCTCTCCCTCTCTCCACTCACACACACAGACACGCACGCACACCACCAACCAACCACACAACCAGCCACCCAACGACATTTTCCTCCCCCTCAGGTGCCGTACTGGGCCTTGGAGTCAGGTGACCTGCTCGAGTTTGTCGCAGGGGCGCTAAGCGACGCTCACGAAATTGCGTTCGTAGATAAGTTGTATGAACTAAAGTCCAAGAGCCTCGCATCTTGGCCAATATCCGGACTTGATCCGAAATCACTAACAGTAGATAGCCCAGTCCCTTTTAGCTTGAAGCGGCTCTGGTATGAACTTATAGACTTCGAGACGATGACGTTTACTGGTCCAACGAGGAGTCCTTGAACACGCAGCTTGAGCTGCGTTTTGTGTCACGTGAAATCACTCTGGAAATACGGTGTGTGTGGGCACATGCTGTTTGACGTTGCATGTGACCTGCAGGCCATGCTGGCCTACGGCGACACGCCGATCCACCCTCGCCGCGCGCCGCGCGCATGCCGCCCCTACTGCGACGCAGCGCCGCTCGTCCGCGCGGGCCGGTCATGTTCCTGCACGGCGGCCCCGGCGGCGCCTGTGCGCCCGTGATGGCGCGCTTTTTCGATGCCGGCGCGCTACCGCCGTGTTTGTCAGAGCGTTGAAGGTCAGCCCCACGAACTGCGGCAGGATGGTGGACCGGCGCGACCAGGTCTTGATCGGGGCAGAACTGCCGCCGTCCTGGGCCGTTTCGGCTTTCTTGAGCAGATGGAGGTCCACGAACGGACCCTTCCAGACCGAGCGAGCCATGGCTTACCCTTCTCTTCGGGACCGACCATGCTTTGCCGGCCGACATGTCGATCCGTTCGTCTGTCTCATGCGATGGCCGCAACCGGTCGCCATCGACGCTCGCCACGGACGTTCGCGGCAATTTGCGGCGTTTCAAGCGGACGAACGAGAGGCGGGCACTACAGGCGTCTCCGCCGTCCAGCCTGATCGAGAGCCCCTGGTTGCCCGTGCGCTCGAACGCAGCCGCGTCACCCTCATCAGCAGGCGAGCGGATGCCCGCCGCACGTCCCCCGCGGCGGGCTTTACCGCCACAATCCAGCCCGCCTGCAACGGCAGAAACGACAGCCCGATCTTAACACGCAGGCACGCATGGTTGTCACCCAAACGCGCGCCACAATTCAGGCAATTCGACACGCACTCGCAATGCCACGAGACGTATCTCACCCGTGCCTCCTGCAACCGCGGTCCCGCACGCACCCGCAGAGACCCGAACGCGAAAGAGGCCCTCAAGCCGCTGCAGCGCCGCGGTGTCGGGCGACGGCCGTCACGGGCAGCCCCGCCAGCGGGGCGACCCTCAGGGCCGCGCGGCTGGACAGGGCTGACGTGCCGTGCTGTCGGCCTCGACGACTCAGGGGACTCACGGTGCGCATTGCAACGCGTTCATAGCACCGTTTCGTTCTCGTTTTTCGCCGCGTTATCCAGGCTGCGTCTTGGGCACCCGACTGGCTCGGCCGCAAGTGGACGCGGCGCGAGGGAGTCTCGCGCAATCATCGGCGCATGCCCGGAGAACGCGCCGACGGGGCAGGTACCCCTCGCATCCGGCCGCTGCCCCTATCTCCCCTCTGCTACCCTCCGAACAAGCTTGCCCCGCCCCGCCCTCACACCCCGCCCCCCTCCGCCTATGAAACCGAGATTCTCGTCGCCAGCGTGCGCCACGGCATCCACGTCCTCGAAGCCGCGAAGATCGGCGCCGACGTGATGACCGCGCCGCCGTCGGTGATCAAGGGGCTGTTCAAGCATGTCTTGACCGAAAAGGGCATCGAAGGCTTCCTCGCGGACTGGGCGAAGACGGGCCAGTCGATCTGAGATCAGCCTCGCGCTCTTAGCAGTTGCACATGTTGAACTCGGCCGCTGATGAGCGGGATGGTCACGCAGGTGGGGGACTGGGGGCGGACGCTAGTCGTGGCGTCGGCCGCTGCGTGGGCGGGTTGGCCGCACGCTGTCCGCCAGGCGCGTGAAGCAGGATGTGGGCGCTGCAACCGGCAAGCATCGGGTGGGTCGGCCATGGCTGGTTTGTTGTCTGTTCTCGGCGTGCCGATAAGGGTGAAGCAACACCCTTTTCCAACCCGCACCCCTCTGCTTGCCGCCAGGCCGCCATCGAGCCGCGGCTCAACCGGGTCTTTGCGCGTGAGCAGGGCCGGTTGACCAGCGATCGGTCGGGCAGAGCCGGACCTCTCGCAGCGCGGGCAAAAGACGCGCTCCTTTCGCTGGATCTCATAATGGCCTTTTGGATCCTGCAGCTGCCGGGCCGCGCTGACCCTGACAACATCATCGCCCCACAAGCCCACTCACCCGTGCCGCCATCCCCTTGTTTTGCCCACCGCTGCAGGCTGTTCACGAGCGACCTGGGGCAGGAGGTGAGGCAGCCACTCCTGAATCCTGGAACGCGCCATGTATACAATGTTGTCAACTGCATGCTCCGTGCCTCCTGCTTTGCATCTTCTTTCGCCGCTGCATTGCTCTCGCTTTGCCTCTGCTTCCGGCGTGTGCCCCTCCTCATGTCAGTGATGGGGAGGTTATGACTGCAACCGGTCGTTACCTGCCGCAGCTAACCCCCCCAAAACCTCCTCCACCCAGGTCTACGTGAACGCGCCGCGTGCTTCGGCCTGCCGCCGGCCGGCAAGGGCCCCGTATCCCTCGCTGGGCGCAGGTGCAGGAGGCGGCCCGCCTGCGCGGCCAGACCGCCATCGGCATCGCGCCCGCGCACGGCGGCCCGGACGCGATCCGGCTGGCGCCGGCGGCCGACGAGCTGTTTGTCATCCGCGACAACGACGAGATCGTAGTCATCGCGGCCGAGTATTGTGACTCCCACGCGGCCGGCAACGCGCGAGGCCGATCCCGTTGCGAACGCCTGCGCGGACGTCTTGCGCGCTGCCAATTTGTACGGTGATAATTCTTCGCCTTGGTTGCGAGATGACAGTGCCTGATCTTTTCTGCCGGCGCCAGGCCGCTCATCCCAACTATTCTTGAGCTCCTGTAGCCTCGTGCGTGGTCGCCTGAGGCCCGCAAGCCTAAATGCCTTGGCCGGGTTGCTTAATCCCTGGCCTTTAGACTGCAAGATAATGAGTCCATCGGGTCCACACCCCTCGTTGATGATGACATTTCCCGGTCATTCTTCGCTGCCCTTGCCATTTTGAGGCGCAGCAGCTGGCGCATCCCTGCCCAGCCACACCGCGAAAATGAGAATTGTCCACCGCTCACCCTGCGCTGCCACGACGATTCCGGTACACGCCCTGGTAGCCGCTGTCCAGGTGGCCAGCGATGCCCTGGAAAAACACGCCTACGATCCTGCCAAATACCGGGCCCGGCATATTTAGCGATCACACCATAACTACAGACCCTGCCCCTGGGAATCAGCATAACGATCTCGAAAATAGCCTGGTATTGGGATAGCGTGTCCATTGAATAGCTTTTAAGCTAGTGATATTAGCTCAAATTCAGTACGCTTTCTTCAGGCACAGGATAGTAGGCACAGGATATAGGCTCTATAGAAGCTTACAGCCGTACGCTCCAATTCACAGTTTATAATTGTGTATAAGGATCATAAGTGGCGTTGCGGCGTTTCCGGCAATAGGCATGCCTCAATGACCAACCGGGTCCTTTTGCAAACCTGGTTGCAATTAATTGGCGATACCCTGAATGCAGCCTGACGGATGTTGGGCGCACCACGCAGCCTTGGTTCTGTTCAGAGCACGCCGGCAGCCGGCAACTACCCATGGGGTCCGTGTTGCTGCCAGGATTCGTGCCGGGCTGCACGCGATATAGTGTATGCGCCCAGATCGGGCAAACCTCGAGCAAGTTGCCCGGTAAGGAATGAAAGGCGTGTAAGTTTTCGGGTACGTCCGGGACAATTCTGGGCCATCGTTGCACCCACGGTTTTGGCAAAGCTGTGCACATCCGCATCGCCATCATGACGACCATTTCACGGGCGGCGCAGGCTCCGTGGGGGGGATTGGGCCGGTTTGTGCATGGCAGCAGCCTATGCGCCTAACCCGCCGCTTTGGATAGCCCCTCATGTCCAAGGGCATTGCTATGCAAAGTGGTGGCGGCTTGTTTGGATGGCTGTTCTTCATTGCAGGGGCAGACCTCTGGCAATTGCTGTTTGTGATTGAAGGGTCTGTTGACCTTCAGAGTCGTTGGCGAGAGTGTCTGGCCGGGCCAACGTGTGAGCTGCAGGGGGTCCGTCTAAGCTCAGAAAGGGCTGGCTCCATTTCGTTCGGGGCTTGCGCCTGCAGCTTTAGAGGCAACGGCTTCAGCTTTGCGCTGCCTTGTGAAAGGTAGGGTTGCACAGCGGCGCTCTGGGCTCCTGGAGCGGCGTAGCGGACCGTGGGGGAGTCAGATGACTGTGGCTGGTACTGAGAGGTAAAGGCTCGACGGCTGGGGCCCGGAGCGTGTTGAACCATCTTGAGTCGGCGTCGAGAGCTTCTTCTCGTGGATGAGGATGTACGGATCGTCGAGCTCGACCTTGAGTTTCGGCTTGGTGATGAAGTAGGGGCTGCAGATGCCGCTGTTGCTGCTGCTGCTGCTGCTGCTGCTGCTGCTGCTGCTGCTGCTGCTGCTGTTGTTGTCGCTGTTGCTGCTGTTGCTGCTGTTGCCATTGTTGCCGTTGTGGCTGTTGATGCTGTTGTTGCTGTTGTTGCTGTTGTTGTTTTTTGCGCCGTTGCTGCTTTTGCTGTTGTTGCCGTTGTTGCCGTTGTAGCCGAGTGTTGGGCTGCGCCGGTAGCTGTTGCCTGTTGATGAGCACATCCAGCTCCTGGGCGCTTAGCAGGTTGCTGCAAATACTGGGCTGCTGTCCAGCGTCGGGAGAGCCATCTTGAGGCAGCACGCGACGGCCTTGCCTGGGGCGGGACATCGTCATTCGTGCCGGTAGGCAGCGTGGGCGCCAGCCGCAGCGGTAGAGACGCTTGCATGGGCATCAAACTGCAGGCCGGCTTGCGTTGCCACCCGTGATGGCAGCCACGGTCTCGTCATTTCGAGGCGCTGGAATCTGGGCGTTCCGGGAGGAGCCAGGGTCGTGTTCGCTATGCGGATCAGCGCCATCCGCTGTTCGATGTCGGTCGCGGTGATGATTTCGCCGTTCACCGTCGCCGACGGGCGATAGACGTTGGGATTGGCGTCGCCGAACAGCTGGACGTTGCCCGGAATGTTCAGGCTGGCCGTCGGCACTTGATCGTCGGCGACGGTCTGTGCCAGCACCGGCGTCACGCCAACGGCGGCCACGGCCATCAGGCCGATCATGGTCGCGCCATGTGGTCGATGGGCAGCGGCACAGTCCGCGCCTCGACGGCCGTCCATCCACGCCGGCGAAGAAGGCGTGGCCCTGAGGTGCCGCACCGTCAGCCGCCGGCCGGGGCGCCGCGCCAGCATGCGCTGAACAGCAGGTCGCACAGGTCGGCCGGCAGCGCGGCGCCGGCAGAGCCGGGGGCGGGGACCCACTTCTTGCCGGCGCGCGCGGTGCCAGGCAGCCTCGCCTCGGCGAACGGCAGGAGCGCTGTCAAGAGGGTTGCGCCCAGCGCCCACCGTCGGCGGGGCGGCTGTTGAACGAGAAGAAGGAGGAAGGCAAAGAAGCCGAGGCTCAGCGCGGCTGTTGGCGCCGAGGCGGCGCCAGAAGCCGTCAAGGTCGGTGTGCTGCTCCGGCTCATGAAGAAGGGCTTGCCGCTGGCGCCCAGCGCAGGCTGGAGGCCCGAGCCGCGCAGCCAGTCGCCGAGCCGCAGGTGGCCGTCGGCTGCCACCAGGAAGTTCTCAGCTTTCAGGTCGAAGTGGACGATGCCGGCTTCGTGCACGGTGCCGACGGCGGTGACGAGCTCGGCTGCGAGGGCCTTGGCGGTGGCGGTGGGCAGCAGGTTGCCGGCTGACGGCTGTGGCTGCGGCTGCGGCTGCGGCGACGGCTGCGGCTGCGGCTGCGGCTGCGGCTGCGGCGACGGCTGCGGTGCTGATGGCTGCGTCTCGGCTTCATATTCGATCTTAAACGAAGCATGCGGTAGCAGGCAATCGGCTACCCGGTTGGACATCCTGACGTGCTTGGGCCGCCCCTGCTGCCACTGCGGCCGGCTGCTGCTTCGCGACGTTTAGAGAGAGGGGGGCGACACTTCGGAGAGAAGGTCGTCCCACAGTTCGCGATTGTGCGGTTCGTGGAAGAAATCGGCGAGCGCCTCGGCCACGGCGGGACCGATGCCGTCGGCACGCACTTCGAGGATCGCCTTGAACGCCTCGACACGGCGCGTGGTAAATTTGCCGTCGGACTCGCCCTCGACCTGCGGATTTTCGTCGAGCCAAGCGTGGATTTCGGCCGCCTTTTCGGGAAGGCGCCGGATATCGCCCAGTCCTTCCCTCGCCACCACATCCCAAGGGAGCGCCCCTATCGAACGCCTCTCCTGGATTTGACACGTAAAAGTGTATCTTTAAGTCCCTGTGGCGTGGTACAGGGGCTGGCTGCACAGGCACGGGATCGGCGGCCTGCCCAGCGCCATCGGCGCACGGCGGCGCCGGCTCAGGGCTGCTGAGGTGCTGCTGTGTCGGAGTGTCAGGCGGCGTGTCGGCAGCGGAGGTGTCCTGGAGTCGCGAGCGCTGCTCGTGGCAGAGGAGGAACTGCTCTTGGTTAGGGTCGTGATGAGGGTCGCTCCTGGTGACGGCGCTGGGAGGCTGAGCTGCTGCTTACCGCGCAGTGCGATCCAGGGGCACTGTGAGAGCGACCGGTGACGGGTGCTTCCCATCGGTCCTGCTGTGTCAGAAATCCTTGTGCTGCATTCCATCACGGCCTGGATGCGCATCGGATTTGAGTATAGGTAACCATGACTATAATGTCGCGTTCGCTCAATTGCCCGAATTTTTGCCGCTGCACCGCGTCCATGATATAGTTGTAGACACCTTCCACCTCTCTGCGCAGGGTATAATGCTCATGGACGCTTATGGTGCCGTCTTGAGCTGAGCCTGCTAATTTCGTTTGCCTCCATCAGTTCTCTGTTCATGGCATATCCATCGGCGCGCTGGATGTCGCGCTGCGAATTGACCATGCCTATTGGCGCTGCGGCAATCCTGGTAGCAAGAAAGCGTGCATACGTTTTGGCCAGAATTTCCGGTTAAACATTCAATTTCCTCGAAATGACCAAGTACTCGGTAGCCTGTTCCTGGGAATCTAATGCGTAATGCCCAGCATCTGCCCTCTTGTATTGCCTACCTCGTAACCGTATTGATCATAGGCATAATATTTATAGTGCATCCATGTGCCATAAAGGCTAACCAATATGCTGCGGAAATTACCTTGAGTACCGCGATTGCACGAAATCCGCTATACTACCATATGCGGGTTGTCTGTGGAAATAGCTTATAGCAATTCCATACGACGCGTATGTCAGCAGTGTGGCTTGCTCAACGAATCACCGTTGATCATATTGGCGATTTCTGAGCTATATGCCCACCGTTCCGGCTGCCAGGTGCAACCCGACGGCACGCGCATGTGACAGTCGCCGGCTGGTGTTTGACCCACGCAGAAGTGCCCGGCCACCCCACTGCCGACGATCGCGGCAAGTGCTTATTGATTTGAAGAGCGCTTTGCGGCACAGTATGAACGCGAACCGACCAGACGCAGCCAAGTGGCCATGTCGAGAGATGCATGCTGGTCTGCCGGGGTGCTGTTCCCGGGTTCAACTACCAGCTCTGGAGGCGGATTGTACAGTACAAGGAGATCAACAATGGCCCGCGCGATCGCCGCCAGGGGTCGCGGGCGGCTGACCTACGCCTTGCAAAGGCTGCTCGCTATTGGGAAGCATACCATGCGCCTTGCGGATACATAGCATGCGGTCATACTGTGGACGGCGGCAATATTATGATTTCTGGCAGGTTACTACTATAAGATGTCCACCGGTCTGTTTGAATGTGTCGTTTATAGAGGTGCTGTCACTACCGAAGCTTACTTTCAATTGAAGCTCATCCGCCAGGTCGAGATCCCGGCCTTCGCCGGGATGACGGAAATTTCAACGTCGGTCGTGATCCCAATTCGCTCGCCACCAGGAAAAGGTTACGCAACCTCCGCCGCATATTCGTCGCGATATTTGTTGCGCAAGCTGACCTTGTCGATCTTTTCGCTGCCCAGCTTGGGCAGCGCGTCGTCGGCCATCCAGATTTTGCACGGCACTTTGGTAGGGCGCGAGCCGCTGGCTGAGGAACGAGCACAGCAATTTCCTGATACCACTTACCACACACGTTTAAGTCATGATAATGGTTTTTCATTAGTAGAACTGTCATACGTTGTTCCATTTCATCCAGGCACATCATTTCAACACCTGCTATCATTTCTTTCAATTGCGCATCTGTATACAATTCCAATAAACGGTTGGTCGGGATTCTTTTATTTGTACCGCCCAGGTTTTACACTACTGGACTGTATGTAGAACAAGTGTTGCTCAGCTGGCATGTTATCAAGAGTTACGCTACTTGCCATGCGCTTGCACCTGTACGCCAGCTCTAATCGATTAAAGCGCTTGCATGAGCCCTGGTCATTGCAGCACCAACCCCTTGAAACCATAAAGCTTTTCTCTTCATGCGACCTGGATTGGAATCCACAATTGTACATATTGCCGATCATGAGAGACACGGCACAGGGGCACACACACACACACTCTCACACACGCACCCACACACACACACACAGACACACACACACACACACACACACAGAGTGGTCTCATTATGGGCTGCTCCCACAATATGCCTTTAAGGCGCTTGCTTATTTAGTGGAACGGAGGAATTGTGGCCCGAGTATTGATGCCGAGATCGCGGAAACATATAGAATTGAACCTCAAGACTGTAGCCGCTGAACATAGGCCTAGCTGTGATATGCAGCAACGCATGGCTGACTCGATGACCACGTGATACGGTAGCGACATGTATGGATTGTTAACATGGATTGACAAACGACAAAATGGGCGAACAGACTCACGAACGCAGCCCGACAGCATATGGATGATCGGCGCTGTCCGCCCGCCTGTCGCGATTCGCGCGCCTGTCAGTACAGCGGCGGGACGCCGCATCGGGCCGACGCGCCCCGCCCGCGGCCGCGCCCCGCCACCCCCGCCAAATTCAACGCGTGTGTCTCTGCGAACCCACCCGGCAATAGACAGGAAGCTGTCGGGGGGGCCGGGCGGCGCGCGGGGCGGACGTGCGAGAATTCACGTCATTTCTTGATATTGATTCTTTTCTATCCCATCCGCACTACTGGCGGCCAATTTGCCTCTGTATATCAATTGTTATGCCATATGTCTGGTCATACATAGTCTGGGCAGCTTCCAGGCCGGGAACCGCTCGTGCAAGCGCCTGGGTCACAAGTTTTGCCGTTACCTCGGCGCCGACATTGCCGAGATGCGTATAATCCAAGATAGTTTGTTAACACATGTAACCCGCGAGTTTGCGTACGTTATGAATTTTGTGATGGATTCGCGGCGCTTGAGCGCGCGCAGCCCGTTGCAAAGCTGGGCAACCATGTCCCGACACCATAATGGACTTGTTGTCAGGCTACGTCTTGTTACGCACAAGCGGGGTAGCATGAAGCCTTTTAATTGCGGGTGACCATATTGCTGGAAAGGCTTGTCCGTACCGCGGCCCAGGCTGATTACCGTGCCTTCCAAAGAAACACAAAGAAGACCAAGCCGAGGCCGAGGAGCAGATGGCATTAAGTGCTGCGCGTGCCGACCGGTCGGACATGCTATGTATGCGGAGATGCACTGCCTTCTTTCGCCGCTAGGACGCCTTGCACGTATGCGACGATCACCGTGGCGCTGCTACGCCTGCACCGCGGGCCGGCAAGGTACAGTCCCGCGATCAGCCGCGATTTCAAGGAGCTGCTGGCGCAGGTGATGAGATGTGATCTTCGACGAAGGTCGCAAGGCTGGATGCTCTTGCTCTACTGTGAATCCACAGCCATGGAATTTTCCACCTATCATACCTTCGCCGTGCCTTAAGTCCTGGTCCAGTTCACCGTAACGCTTTGAACCCCGCTTTTCAACCGAATACGGATTCCAGAGGCACGCAGCTTCCGGGCTACGGCGACCGAAGTTCTTACACTGCCGAACTCCGTCCCAGGTATCAGGGTCTAAAATGCGATCTTCGCAGGGCGTAAAAAGATTCGGCCTTGGTCGTGAGTGTCCCTTTAAAAGCATAGACACGATCATTAAAAGCTGCCCTGACTATCTCGCCCCCCCCGACGCGTCACCACCTGACGCGGGCGGGGACGGCTTTATCGCAGAGGGTGATCTGGTTTTATCAGAATCGTTCCCCGGAAGCCATTGCCGAACAAACTTTTGTGGTTTCTTTCCAACCGTTCTGAAATCCCTTACATGAGCTATTAGCCGACACGCCACCCGCCCTTTACAGCTGGAAGGTGCGAAGTCTGCCTGCACCGCGGCCAAGGACAAAGCCGCTCAGGCGGTCGCCGAGCTGAGGGGCGCCCAGTGTAGCTTCTGCGGCGCGCTTCTGCATGCGCGCATCGCTGCCGCACGCCTCCCCGCCCCAATAGGACGCTGGGTGCAAGTCAGTGCGACGAGTGCGATACCCGCACTTGGTTCCATGTCGCTTACGATGATGACCCAAAGCACCGACTCACCACAGTCGATTCCCTCAACACTTGAAGCTAGAGGCCCTGGCGCAGACGGAGAGTAGGGCGGAGCAGGCGGACAAGCGGTCGCAGACGCGGCAACAAGAGCTCGAGGCTGTGCAGGTTTGAATACAGAAGACCCTCATAGACATCTAGCAGCAAGCGTTGATGTTGCTGCTGGCAGCATTCCCTTGTGATGATGCAATCGCAATCAATTTCACAACAGGACGAGCTGCACCCCGCCACAAGGAACCACTCCATGCACGCGCGCTCTGGAGCGCAGCTCGCAGGGGGCGGGGCTGATGAAGCCCGAAACCGGCCGAAGACTGCACGACACGCCGCTGACGAGTTGCCTACCGCTGCTCGGACCGGACGCTCAAGGCCTTTCTTCGACCACGCACGGCCGACCAGGTCGATCGCTGCATCTGCACCATGCACCCCGTTTCATCAGGCCCAGCATCTGCGGCCACGGACGAGAAAGAGCGCTGTGCGTGACCGTGACGCAAGCCGCGAGCAGCTCCGCAGCATGCAGGTGCGAGCACGGCAACATCCAAGCCATGCAGTAGTGATGATGCCTGTCGAGCAGCTGCAGCGCAAGTTGCTTGTGTAGGGATTCATGATGCGCACCCTACCAGGTACAGCAACCGCACTCAGGCAACGATTGCAGCCGACATGGACCCCACAACCATTCTGGCAAACCCATTGAAAACCCGCCAATCTCCACCTGCAGGAGCACCTCCAGCGCATGGCCCTGCAGCGCGACGAGGCGCACGCAGCCACGACGGCCCTCGAGGTAAAGACGGCAACGCACTCGCTGTCTGCCGCCTGCTCAACTTGGTCCTGCAGAATGCAAGGTGCAAGGTAGCGGATTTGCCCGGCGTACAATGGCCCCTCGACCCACACCGTTCCCACAGCGTCTATCCCTCGGACCGCGTTGACATGGCCGTGGCCACCCGCGATTTGGCGCGCATCAAGCTCACAGATGTGGAGGGCAAGCTCAGCGGCAGCAGGTGCGCCGATTCTTCGGGGCCGTTCAGCATCAGCATCTTGTAGAGCAGTTGACTCTTAATCAATAGGTCCAAGGTTCGAATCCTTGACGGCCCACCATTTCACGAAGACCCGGCCATGCGCCGGGTTTTTCGTTTGCGACGCCCCGGATCGCCGGATTCGAACCTCCGGTTCGTCCGCTGCGCGAGGCTGCCCGCGCGAAGTAAGATGCGCGGCGCGAGATCGGGCGAAAGTGGCGGAATTGGTAGACGCACTGGTGGGGTTTTGAGGCAGTTCCAGGACGTAATTCTTATGAAAAATGCTGGCAGGACGCCCCTCCAACCAGGTACTTGGGACGGGATCAACCTACCTCGCCCCCTTACCGAATATCTTCAAATCGCCCCTGATTCAGGCGCAGGATCTTCTAGACCTTGCCGCAACCGCCGCCAGCCGCGCGCCGACGAGACCATACGCTGCAGGCGCTGCAGGGGGACTAGGAGGTGAGGTTGACCTTGCCAGCTTTCGCGCCAAAGTACCTTGGGCCAGATCGGCCCGTTGAGGTTGCCCCGTTCAGGAGGGCAACCTTTTCTTTTGCTGGTGCCACCCAGGCGAAGAATCCCTAAAATTAATTGGGTGATCAAAGTAGCTGCGCTAGTTTTGCAGGAAGTAAAAGAGCAGCCCCGGTGCTCATCGCTTCACTCCAGCACAGCTCCCGTTGCTGCCGCGGTCACTATCGCTGCCCGCACGGCCGCGTCGTGCACGACGCCCACGGCTGAATAACTCCGGGACGCATCGCCTACCTTGCAGACAGGGTGATTGGCAGCTGGGCTACGTCCTGGCCAGCATCCACGGCAGACCACGGCCAAGGAGCTGTGCCAGCTGCTGACGACCCGCCTGCTGAAAGCTCAGGTGCGCCTTCGCGATCACCGGACGCTGTCGGTCCCGTACATATGCAGGATCGCATGCATTCCGTCTCTGAGCGTGACATCCTGTATGTAGAGCGGTTGGGTAACGGGATCGAAAGTCATGCCGCCGCGCTCCCCGCATGCTGCACCATCACCCCAGCAGCCGCCTTTGCGGCGGAGCAGGATCGCGATTTCGGCTGGCGTCACAATAAAAGACGAGCTTGTCAGTGTCCGGTGGGCACCAGCTTGAAGGGCCGGTCACCTGGCACCTCACCGCCTCAATACTTATCGGGCCAGGCTGGTGAAGTATCAAGGGGCGCCCCATACCTCTCGGCTGTGCGCGTGGGTGGGCAAGGCCTGACAGCAGCGGAAATCAGGCGGCACGAAGATGCTACGCCGCCAACGGTGTGGAAATCACAGCGGATCTACGATGACGAAGATCGCTTGCGCGGTAGACGGAGGCGGCGCGCAGGCGAGGCGGGGCAGATGATCCGCGCGCTGCTCGCGGCGGCGTCGAGTCCGATCGACTAGCTGTTGGTGCTTAGTCTGCGGAAGCAGGGGTCATCATGCGGCCTGTGTGCCTTCGATCGTGCATCGAACATGGGGAAGCTCAAGGCTTGCGCCTGTTCCGGCAGTGCTTTTTCGCTCGGGCATCAACGATGCCCATTGCGGATTGGTCGCGGCACAGACGCAGCTGACGCGTCGCGGGCGAGCAGGCGCTCGCGCGTCGCTTCCGCGATGACGAGGACCTCGATGCCGCGCGCGAACTGGTGCACTCGCACCTGCGCTTCGTGGTCCACGTGGCCCGTGGTTACAACGGCTACGGCCTGCCGCTGGGCGACCTGATCCAGGAAGGCAACATCGGCCTGATGAAGGCGGTAGCAATACTCCACTGGGCGATCTTGCAGAGACAAGGCGTGGCTACTGAAAGTGATCGACGCCCGCGAGGTCGACGATCAAGACGCTGAAGGTGGGCAGGCTCTGCTTTGTGGGTTGTGGGTGGCTCCTGAAGGGGGTCGTTCCTCCTCTACTCAATTCCACATTAGAGGACCTTGCCTGCCCACCATCCCGGTCCCGCAATCAACGAGTGTGCTGCAAGGCACCGTGAGTCCGCACAACAGCCTCACCTATGGCCGCGTTGCCATGAGATGCCTGCGTGATCCAACTCGCGCTCTCTCTGCTGAGTCTTCTCATGCATACCCCCACACGTCCTGGCCCGGGCGCACGTGCCCTCATGGCTGATCTCCTGATGCGCTTCCATGCCTGTAATTCTTGCAGGACTGGCGCGCCAGCGAGGTCAGAATGATGCAGTCGCAGCTGGACGCCCAGCAGGTGGTCCATCCGTTGTCTTGCGTGCCTGTGGCGCGCCAACCACGTGGGGTTTTTGATAAGCTGTGCACGCAATGCTGCTTGGCTGAGCTGGCGGTGTCAGGCCGTTGGGTGACATACCCGGTATGGGAAAAATGATCCCATTCCTCGGGCTTGGCTGTTGCACGCATGGCGAGAGTTATTCGATGCCGTCGTGCGTGTGGTCATCAATGGAGATGCTGCCGATTCAGCACTAGTCGCTCCGAGTTGCCCATTCGCTCCCTAAACACCTCCCCAAAACGAAATTCAGGGAGATGGGGTCGAAACACCGACCAATTTATGGCAGGGACAGATGGCGCACGATGATGAAGAAGAGGGACGAGAAGAGTCAAAACCTCGCCGCCACGGCGCAGTGCGAGCGACTCGCGGCCGGCCTGCGCCAGGCTCAGGTGCGGCGCCGGTGCTGCCATCCACCCTAGACTCTGCAGCTGAAGAACCTGGTGGGCAGGGAACTGCATATCGGGTCGGCGGCCGCTCGCCACGCTCGTCAGCAGCTTGAGCTCTTGGCACACCCACCTCCGCGCTCGAGCCAACACTACAATGGCGCGCCTGACCTATACCGACGAGTCATCTCTGGCGTGCTCCCTAAAATCGCCGCAGGCCGGCTGACGCCGCCACCGCGCTTGAGCCGCGGACGAGGCGAGCGTGCCGCCGACAGCCAGCGTGACCGAGATCGCGATTGACGTGCCGCTGCGCCGTGACTTCATCTTGCAGACCGGGTCGATGCAAAAAAGCTTTGCCGCCCTTCGCAACTGCACCGACAATCTGGTGGCCAGCTGGGGCGTTGACGTGGAACGCTACCGGCACGCCGTGTGGCCGGTGCCGCTGTCTTCACCGGCGACATGGGTCACGAACGCCGATTATCCGCCAGGCATGGTCCGGACGTTTCAACCCGGGCTGGTGGCCTTCTGCACTGGCAGGCACACCAATAAAAAACGCTCCACCCCGTAGGCTTGCAGCCCGGTCAATGTCCCACTGCTGCTCCCAATCCTGCAGCGCGACAGCGCGGCCGCGGCAGTAGCCCTGGCAGCCTCAACGGCCCAGGTTGCAAATTTGGAGGTGGCGGGCTCTGCGATACTTATTCGGGTGTGCAGGCGTGCTTGCGATGACCAGGCAGGGTATTCCTGCTCGACGCAGCTGGGGCTTGCCTGGCCGAGACGCTGGCACTGACCTGATGAGTCTGCTGGTGGCTACTTTGCCTATAACAGGGTACCCCTGGCATAGCCCCCACTCCCTGGCTGATCTGTGTCGCGCCCTGCTTGGCGCTCATCCTCCGTGCATCACCGCTGAGACGTCCTGCCCCCCTTGCTTGACAACTAAAGTCTAAAACCTCAACCTCGTGCCCCAGGACGAGCTGTACGAGGCGCCAATGGACTTGATGGCGGAGGCAGGTGACACACAAGCCATCACCGGGGCCCGCAGGTGCGCTAGCACACTCACGGGCACCATTCACGCGCTTTTCAGGGTGCCAGCGGGCCATGCCGGAGTGGCGATTGGCGTTCGCCGATCACCTTTCGTCGGCTGCAAGCCCGGCTTCCAACGATCCGCTCGTCAACGACCGCATCGTCAATGCAGTGAAGGAAGGCGGCGCGACGCATGGAGCGACGCGCGCGCGCAGGAATATCTCGGCGAAGCCTATAACGCCGCCGATTACGAACGCATCACCGACATTCTCGACGTCTGGTTCGATTCGGGCTGCACCCACGCCTTCGTGCTCGAAAGCGGCACAATGGCGCCCTAGAGGTCCGCCCACGAGTGGTCTTGGTCCCGACTTGGCGCCTGCGGGTTACGCCATCGGCCGGCGTCCTCGGCCGTCTGACAAGGCGCCCGGCGGCGCGTGGCGCCGGCAGCCGGGCATCTTGGCACATTCTTGACGGCATCGCCTTCCGCCTGTCCTTCCTTGTCGCCGCCATCAACCCCGTGCCGCCGGCGATCGCCCTTGAATCTACCCCGCCAGGACGCGAAATCCAAGATTGCTGCCTGCCTTAGAAGACGGAGACCCGGTTTCGTCCCTCGTTTTGGCAGCGGTAGACCGCAGGGTGTCGGCGGGGGAGCAGGTGGCCGTCGTGCACAGGAAGCTCACAGACGTGAGTGCAAGAACAGGGGTGGCGCGCGCGCGGAGGCATTGGGATTGTCGGCGAGCGTGCACGGCCTGGATGATGCCTGCATTTCGTGCTGCAGCCCGGCTGGCATCTCTTGCCCACAGCTCCCGCGCTCGGTGGGCTTCGAGCTCGCACTGCGGCATGCCGTCCCACGCGGCCGAGGCGGCAGCCCGCAGCAGGCAGCAGTCTGAGCAGGCGGCGCGCCGGGAGAGGGATGGCGCCTTATCGAAGGCCGAGCGCCTCGAGGCCGAGAAGCGCGACGTGAAGGGCCTCTACAAAAAGGCGCGCGCCGGGCAGCTCAAGAATTTTACCGGGATCGACAGCCCTTACGAGGCGCCGGAGACTCCCGAAATTCGCATCGACACCCCCGCGATGACCTCCCCGCGACAGATCGCGGCGGGACCTCTGCATCTGATCAGCAGGTGGAGGTGAGAGCATCGGCGGACGCCCAGCGGCTCGGCGTGCTTGCGGCTCTTGCGATGCGTCGAGATGGGAGCCCACGTGCCGGAGAGGAGCCTGACGGACGCCTTGCGTCCCCCTCCCGATGCATGGGTCAAGACCGCCCGTCCGTGCCAGGGGAGCCACTATGACCATGCCGACCAATCTTCGTCGCGGTGCCAGCGCCATCGCGCTCGGCCTTTCCTTGACCGCTTTCATGCCCGGCGTGGCGATGGCGCAGGACGCCGGCACGGGGCCTGTCGATGAAGCGCCGGCCGAAAGCGAAATCGTCGTCAGCGGCATCCGCAGCGCGATCAACAATTCGGTCCAGGCGAACTGGAAGCTCAAGGTGTGCGACACAGCTGGAGAGGGGGCGGCGGAGCGCTCACAGCGTGCGCACCGCGAGCCATTTGGCGCCGGCTGCATTTATCGGCGAACCTTCCGCGGTGGCCCAGTCCGCACAGTGCTTTCAGTGGCGCAGCTTTCCTGCACCGACTTAATGGTGTTCCCGTCGCACGCGACCAGCACCCGATCATTAACAAGGTGGCCATATGCGCGGGCAGGTGAGGGTTGCATCGAGGGCAAAGCGGCAGCTGGTAAGCTGGCTTGTCGGCAGCCGTCGCCGCACATATGCGCCTTGGCGCGTTGGCCAGCCTGGTCCACAGCACGTTCCTGCCCCACGAAGTGCGTCAATCGCCACATACGGTCACGCGACGCTCCTGCCACGGCCGCCCCCCCTTCAGCTGGCCAAGGCGGACCCGGCCGCCCACCAGGAGGTGGCGTCCCTCGAGGCGGCCAAACGAAGCTGGAGCGCCTGCTGGCGGACGCGCAGGCGGAGAACGTCGACCTCAAGGCCCGCGCCAAGGCGGCCACGCTGGCGGCGGCGGAGGCGGTGGCAGCGGCCGAGGAGCCGCGCGTCAAGGTGCGCGCGTTGCCGCCGATCGCCTGGAAGGCGCGTCATAAAATTTCGCTTTCGCCACGTCGTTCGTGCCGACCATATTGTGACTGTACATCGCCTGCTAAGATGCCTTGTCATCGTCGCGAGACCGGATACCAGAGGGTCGCCCTAGCAAGAAAAGGCTCACCGATGGAGCCCGATCAAGACGCGCGCGCCGTCCCATGCTGCACGCTGACCGCCACCGCCGACCCCTCGCACACTGCAGATGGCGATGTCGGGCCTCCGCGAACT
The DNA here is from genome assembly GCA_002317545.1 of Scenedesmus quadricauda. NCBI lineage: Eukaryota > Viridiplantae > Chlorophyta > Chlorophyceae > Sphaeropleales > Scenedesmaceae > Scenedesmus > Scenedesmus quadricauda. Next base: position 6,056 of record NNCB01000070.1, on the reverse strand, counting down.
CAGCGTGATCCAGACGCGCGGCTGTCCGCCTCGCCGTCCCCTTGCGCATGCCTTGGGCGCACCGCGACGCCTGCCTGGCAATAGGGCGACATCACAGCATGCGTTGATCGCACCGGTAATCGGGACCGTATCGATCGCTTCGCAATGCCGGGCACGATGCCGTGCATTCGAACGCAACCCGATCAGCTGGCGGCGTCCGCGGGGGGCATCAAGGAGGTTGAACAGACCGATTTCTTCGTCCGGAGCACAGGCGTTTGTCGGGTGGATGCGGTGGAACTCCGGATTTAACAGGCGGGCGGCGCCGAGCGCGGCGCGAGCGCGCCAGGGGCGGTCGTCGAAGGCGGAGGGCGCTGCGCGGCCTGCTAGAGGAGGTCAAGAAGGTGGGCCCGCACACCCTGGGCGGCGCCGCGCCGCGATCGACAGAGGGGCGCGCCGCTTACTGTGGCCGCACGTGGCTGCAGCGACGGCTGGATCTCGGTACGGCATGCCCCGCGAGCGCAACGACGGTCTTTGGCCTGCGCTACGAGCGGACCGACCTCACCTCCACCTCCCAGATCGCGGCGGAGCGGGACGCCCGCGTGCCCAAGCACCTGGTCCGCGACGTCATCAGCGACCGCCGCCACCGAGGTTGGGGCGCACATATTCGGCTCGTCCTCCTTGGCGGTCGGCGCGCCCCCCGCTCGCTCGCCGCGCCCGTGCTCGTGATCTGCAGGCGCCCGGCCGGGAGACCTTCCCCAGCCCTGCCACTCGCGCCCGTGACGGGGCCGTTCGACGTTGCACAGTGTGGCCACTCAACCTGACACGCCCGCCTCCTGCACCCTCGACCCCAGGTCGCGGATGAGGTCACGCGGCCGCTGCTGGGCTCCCTGACGCCGCAGCAGCTGCAGGCGGTCGAGGCGCGGTCGGCTGGCTGGTTCGCCAAGCTGGCGGTGGCAGCGCCTCGGGCCTTCGCGGGTCCTGGAAGCGCGGGGCGCTGCAGCAGGCGGCCGCCGCGGCGGCGGGCGCGGCGGCGCAGCAGCGGGCCCCCGGCGCGCCACGCGCGTCGTGGGACAGCGCCAGCGACGGCGCGGACCAGGCGCCCGCCGCGGCGGCGCGGAGCTCGCCAGCCAAGTTCGCCGTGGCGGCGCCGCCCTCGCCGACCAAGGTCGCCGAGCGCAGCCCGGCGGCGGCGGCGGCCCGCAATCTGGGCGCGGCAGTCGGTGTACGGTGACCTCAAGCTGGTCTGCCTGTACGGTGACGACCCGGTGGCGGAGGAGCTGCAACGCAGCACCACCTTGCTGAGCCGGCAGGCGCCCGACGCCGACCTGCGCGCCGCTCTGGTGGGCGACGCGAGGCAACAGGATGCAGAACGCATGCGCGAGGATGCCCCCACCGGCAAGACGGCGCGCCGATCCCACAACCACTCTGGGCGATACGCCGCATGCAACGGTGTACGCCAACCCCAACAAGGACGGCCAGTATGTAGGCCACGCCAACGGGCTGCCCGACGCCATCGCGACCGGGTACTTGGCCACCAGCTCTACCATTGGCAACTACTTTACCCGCGCACGCCGCCGAGCGGTATCCTTGTGAGCCCTGCTTCAACACCCAGTCGTGCCGCACCGAGATGCCACGCCACTGCAACCAAAATGGGTTGCACACGCACTGCTAGGAACTTCCAGCTCTTTCATGGCTGCGCACAGGCATGACTAGGAACATCCAGCTCTTTCATGACTGAGCAGCCTCTCACCAGCATGCCGAACCAGTGCGATCAGACTCTCGTGGGACCCACGGTAGCATTCTTCGTTTCGCTCCAAAAACAAGTCCCATCGTGCCACGCTTTTTCTCCGTCACTGAAGGATCCGAGAATCCTTGAAATGACCTGGTGCAACATCAACTTGAACACCAGCAGCCTTCAGTTTGATGCTGAAAACGAGCGGAATCGGCACACATGCACGAATAGACTTTGCTCCACGGCCCGAATTGCCGACAGTATCTGGTCAACTGCCTGCTCTGTAAACCTGAAGGGAGTGCCGCTCACTGCAGCACCACCAGGACCTTGCAACCGCACTGCATCCTGCGGCACTTGCACGCGGTCCTGGCTCGCTCCCAAAGCGCATGCGCGCCACATCAAGCATGTCGAGTGCTTCCATAAGCAACGATGCGTCCACAAACACCGTTGCACAGGAGTATGCCTTTTGGATGGTCCCTTCCTAGAATTTTTTCTAGCCAGGGTGACTACCTTCCATAGTGATGCTGCGGCTGGCTGGCGGGCAGCTTGAGTCTTGCTTGGGGAGAGCTTGCATGGGTGTTTGGATGGCGGTCATTGATTTATTCTCAGTTGGCGGCGCGCGGCGCCAGTTGGATGGTGATCTGTTTTGCAGGCGGTCGTATTTGGATGGCGGCCATGTTCTGATGGCGGCCATGTTTTGATGCGGCTCTGTATCGGTGGCGGATCTATTGGGTGCCCGACACTGTTTGCTTCGACCCTGAGGCCCAGTATTGGCGGTGGTCGGCATGACAATTTACCGCCCCACTTGCGGCGATGTAATCATCGCCACGGCGTCTGCCAGGTGCAGGGGGCCAAAAACCATGAGATGCATGTCTAGCACACGGTGCAAGGGGCTCCTCTGCACAGGACACAGCGTCGGATGTTGAGACAGCATACCGCAAGTGCATGCGCCATTCAGCCAACGCATATTTGATTAGATCCAGGTTGAAGGTATGCTTATCGCAGTGTTGCCCCGCGCAACGTTACGAGTTACAAGGTGTCAACTGGGTTCAGATCGCATACCCACGCAACATGAAATGCCAGATGAGCAGCCTACGTTCCGTACCCGAGTATTGCCACACGCGCGTCACTGATCGCCACAAACGCTGGACCATAGTAACTGATCGTAGCTGAAGTTGGCTCTGTTTCGAGAGCATGTTCTCCTGCGGTCCTGTGTCCACATTGGCGTGGCTTTCCCGAAGAAGAACCAGCTTCCGATTTCAAGCGATGGAGGCAGGACCACTGGCGCGTCGGCAGGCGTCAGCACAAGCCCGCTGACGCTGGACCCATCGCGGCCGGCACGCAGCTGCCCGGCAGCGATCCGGCGGCAGCCGCAAAGCTGCAGGCGGAGCCGGATGCCCCAGATGAGCCGCGCGTCGGTGTGGGCGTGGTGGTGCTCCGCGCGCCCCACGGCAGCCGAAACCCGGAGGTCGGTTCTCGCGCACGTTCTGACCGCCATTGCGCTGCGCGAGCCATTGCAGCACCTCCGCGTCCCACATACCGCAATCCTATCAAGTTCTATCCTAATTGTGCGCACCAGGCTGCCAGTGCGAGAGACTTCTTGGCACAGGTTCGGGATCGCGGCCGCACGCAACCGACCAGTTTCCCGTGAATTCGGAGTTGGCGACTGGCAGCTTCAGTGCCTCGCCTGATTCAGCGGTGGGAGCCGGCCATTGGCCTGTGGTGCTTTCCTGGCGGCAGGTGAGGCTGGGCCGGGCACCCTGCCAAGCCGCCATCGCCGCCGTCAGGCAGTGGGCCTGGCAAGACAGCAGGGGCTGGCTCGGCACTGGCTGCGGCCGTCGCGTCAAAGCGGACAATCGCCCATTCTCGTTTGCCGCAGCAGACAGCACGTTGCGCGAGCCGCGACCCTCATCATCTTGTGACAAGTGATGCTGTGCTACATGCCCGGCATTACAAGCACCATTGTTTGCTGCAGTCTCGAGCTGGGTGAGAGCCTGGCGGCATGCGCTGTCAGGGAGGTGCTGGAGGAGGCCAGCATCAGCCTGCGCTGCGACACCGCCCCGGGTGACGACAGCAGTGACGCCACCGCTGACGTCAGCGCCCTGGGCAGCTACGACCCGGCCGACGACAGCGAGGGCTTCAGCAAGGGGCTGCGGCGGCCGACGGCGTTTGCTGCCGTGGACTCGATCGTGCGGGGAGAAGGGGGGCGCGTGAAGTTCCACTACGTCGTGGTGGAGGTGAGGACGGCAACACGAGTCGACAAGCCCCGATTTCATCGGACTGGGGTGCCCCGTGCAGCATTTGAAGCGTATGAAGAAGAGTGTCGTGGTGTGTGAGCACATGTCGGCACTGGCATTGGGCTCCCGGCTCGCGTTTGGTTGCCGGCGACATGGGACGCCCGCCGTGGCCCGCGTGTTCGAAACCCGAGTCGTCGATCCGGTTTGTCATGCACGCCCCCTCAAGGCCGCGGCGACCCTAACGCGCCCGCACCGTCCGTCAATGCACGCTATTGGTGGATCGATCGGCGAAAGGTTTCGGGCGCTCGGATGTTGAGTCAGGGGTGCGGCCGCGCGCACGTGTTTGAGTGTGGTGTGGGAGACACACACCCGTGGAGCGAGGGCAGCAAGCCAGGGCGTGGGGCGGAAGAGGTGGCGTGCAGGGCTCGATGATGCAGCTGGGTGTCAACGGGGACCTTGCGGGGCTGCGGCAAGCAAGGCCTGGCGCAAACACGCTGCGGCCTGGCTCTACGTCTGCACCCAACGCACCCAGTGGCTAATGCTTTCGATGCGTGATGGTATCCAGGACCGCTGTCAAGTTGTGGTCGATGTCGAGCAGGACAGGCGCGGCGAGGCGTCGAGCTTTTCGAGGTTCTCGGCCGACACTTCGTCGCCCGCTTCGATTAATGACTCGCCGGTCGACTCGTTGATCAGGTCATAGGCCGAGTAGCGACCGAAGAAGTTTCCTCGGTCGGGATCAGCAGCGTGTGAGCCCGCTCCTTCGCCGCCTTGTTGGCGAGGCGCGGGCTGATCTTGTGCCCCGCGAATTCTTCGAAGGCGATGCGCAGCTGCAATATGCTGACGCCCTTGTGCTGCGCGCCGAACCCCCCGCTCGACCTGAACATACCGGACATGTTCCCCAGGCTGCTATGGCTGCATTGGGCCGACCTCATCACTTTCAATGATATGAAAGAAGTTACCAATTGCTCAGCTACGCAGGCCGCCGTTACCTCAGTGATCCTGGTATGCGCCACGCGGATGCTCAACCAGGGTGCGGCCATCTACGACAACGCCGTGTCGCCCGGTGGGTTCGACGGTACCTGGACCAACGCCTACGCGGGTATTTTGACCGACGTCAAGACGCTCATCCCGCTGGCCGAGGCCAACGAACTTTTTGTGCACGTGGGCATTGCCCGCACACTCCGGGCATGTTGGTACTCGCACACCTGGCTTCACGCCTGCTGAGTCTATCGACACGCGCGCCGCTGCCGCCGGCACGCGACCGGGCCGCGCCGCGCCCGCTCAGCGGCGCGCGTCGCTCAGCCAGTCAAAGTCCATGAAGGTGAGCTCAGGACGAACGACAGCACGCCCCCCGCCGAGTCCAGGCGTGATGGCCAGCCCCCAGACCGCCTCCCAGTCCAGGACCCGCACGACCGAGACCAGGTAGGCCGCGCCGATCATGACAGACCAGTACTGCAGCGCCCAAACCGGGTCTGCCGAGTTGATGGGCAGCCCGTCCAGCCGCCCCAGCGCCAGCCACGCGCCCTGCATCGCCAGCGACGCGAAGAGGCCGAGGTGCAGCGCCTCAAACAGCCCGCGCGGCGCGGCGCCCGGCGGCAGCCGCTGCTGCTTCGCCGGCGGCCGCTGCTGCTGCGCCGCCGCCGCCGGCGCGTCGCCGCCGGCGGGCAGCGGGCGCTCGGCCAGGTCCTGCATGACCAACGCGTACTTCACCGCCTGCTCGGTCGTCCACCAGCACACGTCCTGCGCCGCCTCTATCAGCGCCGCCGCCTGCGCCGCCAGCACAACCAGGCCGGCCGCCAGCAGGCCCCGCAGGTAGCCGACCCCAGGGTCGAGGTACCCGGCCGGCGGCGCGCTTGTGAGCGCGCCCCAGGCGCCGGCGGCGGAGGTGAGTGTGAGGAGGGCGAGCAGGTAGGCCGGGAGCGACGTGGCCGTGCGAATGATCGAGGACACGGCCGCGTCGAGGACGTCGCCGGGGCCGCCGAGGCTGGGGCCGGCGGTGGCCGCGAACTCGACGCCGCCGCCGAGCGGCCGCAGCGCGAGCAGAACGCGCCCGGCCGCGCCCGCGACGGCCGCGCCGCCGGCGAGCGCGAGCGCGAGCGCGGCGGGGC
>NNCB01000069.1:0-29614 GCA_002317545.1 Scenedesmus quadricauda | reverse complement strand
CCAAGCCCAGCGCACGACTGGCAGGACCCGGACGTTATAGGTTTATATGTACTGCTTAAACCCCAAAACCCGAACGCCCAAACCCTGCCAGGTAGTCGCAGCTTAATCATACAGCTCATGAAGCTTAACCTGATTGACGAGTATCAGCTTTGCGTACATCCTGTTGTGGCCGGAAGCGGGTTGCCCCTATTCGAAGGTATAACCGATAGGATCGCTGCCACACGGCTCCTTAGCCCCCTGGTTTTTTGCAGCGTCTCTTTTGAATGGAGTGAAGAGCGTCGTTTCATAACTGCATGTGGGCATCTAGGGTTTGCATGCCCTTGGACAACTCCTGGCTGCCTCCGCAGGGCGGTGCGCATGTTTGAGCTCTTTTTTTTCACTGCGCGTCGCGTGGAGCTACGTGCCACGTGTAAACAACCAGAAGGCGGCCAGAGGCTGGACTGACACCTGGGGCAGCGGGAAAACTTGATCAAGCTGGTGCTGGGCAATCTTGTGCAAAATGTTTTGATGTGTTGCATTTCTGCAAAGTACAATGCTCGTTTTGTCCACAATGGTGAGGCTCGATTTACATTGTCCGCGGGGCATGATATCTCCAAGACTGTCAATTTGTGCTGCATTGTGCAAGTCCCAGGACCTGGAGCGGAGCTTGGCTCCTCCAAATCTTGTCACAATCATGAAAATCTTGCATTATTGTCACATCACATCAGCTATACCGTGCGCAGCAGGAAAAGCAGGATGAAGAGTTGGGGCTAACAAGTCGGATTTTGAGTCATGCATTGCGCTCATAAGCGGGAAGTTGCTGAGCCACAACCAGGTCCGAGCGATATGGCGCAGGTCGCGGTGATCAACGAGCAGCTGATCTGGGCGCAAGCGAGCGCGACCGAAGTGTTTCTGTACATCCCGTACCGCTTCACGGTGCGACCAAAATAGAAAAGGGCCCACCGGGGTGGCCGGTGAGCCCTTGGTCCTGGGAATATGCGGGCCGGTGCGACTGCGCCTCGAAAGCCGCGCCCGGCTGACATTAAGGCCTGTTGCACGAGCTTCCGCTGCCTTACCGAGACATACTGCGGCCCAAACCGAGCGCACGGCTGGTTCTACCTCGCATTCATTGGTACGTTCTACCTTGGGTTCGAGGCTCTCGCAAACATTACTCTTGTGGTTGCACGCAGAGCTACTCGTGTTGCAACCTAACAGTTCATTCAAGCCGACGAGGTAAAGAGTTGATCCCCCAGCTTATGCCTATTCATCAAAAGAATGCAAGGAGTAGCGGCTAGTAGAAATAGAGGTGTGGAAGCAGACTGCCATCGCCCCAACCCACCGCCTCATACTGCCTCAAGAGGGCTCATCCGTGCCCGCTGCGCTGGCAGGAATTGGGCACCGTAGGCAATCCCATCCAGCCCACAACCCCCGTGCTCCGCCCTCACTGCTGCTGTCGTCAACATTCACCCCGGGGATGCCGGCGCCCCAACGCCCCTCTGGCTAGCCGCAAATTGCCGCTCCGCTCAAAGCAGATAGATGACGACGTAGCGCAGGATCAGCGCGGCGAGGATCGCGATGCTCCAGCGGCGATCGATGGGCACCGGCGCCGCCGCGTCCCATCAGGCGACCAAGAACGGCAGCCTGACGCCCAACCTGACGAGCCGGGGCTGGCGTCAGCCGTGCTGGCAGCCGCATCTGCTGCACGCCTTCCACCAGGAGGCAGCTGAACGCCCGCCCCGGGCCTGGCGCCTGCCGCAGGCCCACGCCTGCTGGCCCGCCGCGTCACCGAGCACCTCACCCACGGTCATCGCGTGAGCTGGCAGGTCGACGGACGCACGCACGCTGATCGTTCTGACCGGCGGCGGGCCTGCTGGCGCCGCGCGTCCCCGCCGGCAGCCCCGTCCCCCGACGACGCCCCGTCGCCGGTGCCCGCGCCGCCCACCGCGACGCGTAGCGCGCGCCGGGCAGCGTGCCCGGTCGTGAAGCCAAACAGTGACGCCCGCGGACCGCGAACGCCCGCAACACCCCCGCCGCTGCCGTCGCGGCCGGCCGCGGCCCGCTGCTGCTCGCGGGCCCTCCTGCCACGCTGCTGATGGAATGACACCCGCCGCGCCGCCGCCCCAGCCCCAGCCGCCGCCGCGGGGCGTGTCGTGCTTCGCCCGAGCCGCGACCAGCGACGGCCCCGACGGCTGCGCGCCCTCGGCCGCCGCGGGGTGCGGCACGTCCCGCCGCGCCGGCGGCCCCGCCGCCCCGCCATCGCCGCGCTGCCGCGCGCGGCGCATCCTGATAGCGGCGGCCTCAGACGCACAGCGCAAGGCGCGCGGCCACCGGCCGAACTGGATTGATGAATCGTCACGGTGCGCCGCGAAGCGGCGCGGGCCTCACCTGGCGAACTGCTGCACCGCCGCGTCCGCGGGCATTGGCGCCGGCGGTGCAGGCCGCGCAGCGCAACCGCAGCTGCCCGGTTCTGCAGCCGGCGTCTCCCACCCCGGATCCGTCTGGGTCGGACCGGTCGCGTTCGACCATCTGGAAACCGACCGCCGGGCTGTAGCCCAGATCATAGTCGATCCGCTCGCCGCGGCCTTGAACCGCCGAGCAGGACCGAGTCGCCGCCAGCAAGCGGCGCCCGGCGCCAGCCGCACCGGCGGCCGCCCAGACCGCGAAAGGGTCCGGCCGCATCTCGATCCCCGCGCCAGCTGTAGCGCCCCGAGAAGCCGGGGCCCGGCCGTGTGGGCGAGGCCACGTCGAGGCTGCCGCCGACGGCCGGCCGCAGCGTCGCGCTGCTCGCGTCGCCGCCGTCATCCGATGATGTCACCAGCGCCATCTCAAACGAGCCGGTCATCGCGATGCGCGCGCTGTAAACTGCAGTGTGGCGTTGTACGTGTAGTCAGCGCCCGCTGGAGCGTGAAGTCCCGGTGACCTGGACGTCGATGCCGAGTGGCACAAAGGACAGGCTCGTCGAAGTGGGCGACCATCGACGGCACGCTGAGCATCCCGTCGCCGCGGCGCCGCTGTTGCCGCCTGAGCCGGTGGGCGCCCCGACTCGGACCCGCTGCCCGCGCCGCCGCCGCCGCCGCCGCCGCCGCCGCCGCCGCCGCCGCCGCCGCGGCCCCCGATCACGCGGCGGTTGACCATGCCGCTGCCCAGGAGTTCCATCCAGGCATGGCCTTCGTCGTCGCCGTTGCCGCCGACGATCCGGACGACCTTGTCTCTTGCTTGGATAGCCGACGTGCAGCCACACGTGGACGGGCGCAGAGCGACGAGGCAAAATAGTATCGCGTTCGACAATGGCCTTGAGGAATTTCGAGCTGGATTTGAGTCTAAAAGACGAGGAACAGTGCCTTTGGGTTGAGGTGAGGAGCGCTGGAACAGGGAGTGCAGGCCTGGGCTCACCTGAGGCGAGCTGGTGATGCACTGGTGCTCGGATGGGAGTGGGCGGCGGCTGGGGATTGAGCAGTTCGACGATGCGGCCGGTGTAGGTGCCATCGCTTCCCTGGCGGATTTCGACGATGGACTTGGGCTTGCCCGACTCATCGATGGGTGATGGGCTGGGGCTTGGCGACGGCTGGATCAGATGCGGCTGGGGCTTGGGGAGGGCTTGGGAGAGGGGCTGGGGCTGTGGCGGCGCTTGGGAAGGGGCTTGAGACGGGCCGCTGAGGATGTGGCACAGGCGAATTCAGATCGACATACGCGCGGCACAACATCCAGCGCCACGGTCATGGCGCCGGCCACGTCTTATCATGCGATGAAGCCAACCGTTGCAATTGAAGGCGCGCTGAATGATAGCTGGGTGGGCACCTTAGGTTTTGGATGTATGACCAATTGAAAGATGTATACGGCCACAAGGCTGCAGCATGATTGAGCTTGATGTCAGCAAATTAGTTGATGCCAAAGGTCACATATCAAGCAGTGCTCCGCCCACCTCGCCAGGTGATGTTGTACGATGCATTGACGTACCAACGGGCGTCGACCATCGCCGACGTGTTGGGTTTGTAGTAAGTCTCCCGTGCGACGCGTAGCTCAGGTTGTTCACCGTATCCAGGGGTGCGGTCAGCAGCGCGGAGGCGCCGTTGACGTTGACGTGGTCATAGGACTGCAGGCGTGGGGCAGCGTGCCAAGCGGCAGGTACGATGCCGCCGGAATTGGTTGGGACGTTGGCTGCTCGGTGATTATTATCATAGCTCAGGTTGTGACCCGGGGTTTCAAGCGGCAGAGGCATGAGCCGTCAGGCTGCCCAGTTTCTGGCACAAAAGAGTAAGGAAACACCAGGCACGCTGCTTTTACACACGACTGCGCCTGTTTGAACCGGCCGATGCCCGAACAAAAATGATTGCGAGCCCACCCGCGGCCGCTTGACGCGGCATCATCAGCCACCCCAGGCCGACTCTAGGCCATCAGGCCTCAGACAGCCTCACGCTGGTCACCTGAGTGCAAACGGCGCGTACCATCGCAGCCAGTACCGCCTGCCGGTGAAGACGATTGAAACAGGGGGAGCGCAGAAACAGCCGCGTTGGCGCAGGCAATACGCCAGTGGAGAGCGCGCATTCGAACATGCATGCGCGTGCCTGTGGACTTTGCAAGCATCATGGGCCGACGCCTATGGCTGCACGCGGCGTGTAGCATAATTTACTGGCCCAAAATCATCGCCGCCATCACCCTGGTGTTGCGAGCGTGACCATGTAGCCATTTGCGTTGCCGGCGCTGAACGGCACTGTAAAGCTGCGGTTGGTGCCGTTGATGGTGACAACCAGGTCCCTTTGGAGATAGGAAGGATGTGGGTGGTGTCGACGAACGTGTGCCGGTGGGCCAGTGCGGGTGATTATCACGCAAACACGCCGTGCCAGCCAAACATCAGCCCCGGGCCGGCAGCGCAGGCCACGGGCATGCCGGCCTCTAACGGTGTGCCACAACGCGTGCGTGGGTGAGCGGCAGCCGAGGTCTCGCAGCGCAATTGCCGCCGTGAACATCCAGCCGCATCAGGACTGATCGGAGGGACCACCAAACAAACGGAAAGGGCGGCTCGCGGGCCGCCCTTTTTCTTTGGGCGGAATGTCAGGTTCCGACCGAAACCAGCCGTCAAGCTGTTATGAGACCCGCGCGTCCCGCACGTCCGCTCCCGACTCCAAGCACCAGAAGGGTTCATGATGATGGGATGGCGGCCTTTGTAAGTATTCATTTGTGCAAGCATGCACTATTGACTAGATTGACAGACTGTGGAGCACAGAAAAGAACTTCCTGACCGTTGGCAGGTAGATACAGTCCCGGTCATCAAACATCCGGTTGCCGACGTCGGAGTGGAAGGTGCCGCCGGCTGCGGGCAGCGATGCCTTGTTGCCGCGCGTAGGTCAGCGCAGTGCCGACGGCAGCGTATCATTGTTGAGGAGGGAGCGTCCGCATCCAGGTCGATCCCTGATGGGAGCACAGGGGGCGCGTGCACTATGGTGGGTGGGCAAGCTCTGGAGGAACCTACGCGGTGCTGGAGCTGAACTGGGGTGTGCGGCAGTGCATCAGGAGTTTCGCTGGGCTGGCACGCCGCTGTACACGCACACGAGCCGGGGTTCGCGAGCTGCTCTGAACGATGCGGGAAGACAGGTAGAGTGGGCCAAAACAGCGCAGCAAAGCAGGGGCAATGCTGTAATTCCCAGGAAGCTGGCCCCTGCCACACATGCCAGTACACGTGGTGTCCCCAACTCCAGGCCACAACGCTCGGCGGCCACAAGGCCAGCTGGTAGGAACGTCATGCCAGACACCATCGTTGTGGCGACACCCTGCAGGATCAGCAGTTGGGTACTTTCTTGGTCGGCCAGTAGTTTGGCCGCCGCCAGGGCGCGGTCGGCGTTCTCAGAAAAATCTATGGGCACCAGGATCTTTTCATCGTAGCTCAGGCTTACTTTGGAAGGCTGCTTGCTTTTTTTACGGTAATCGTTGATGAAGCTATTCTTCAGAATTCGGAATAGCCACGCTTTGGCGTTGGTACCCTGCTCGAAGGAAGAAATAAACCGAAATGATTTTAGGTACGTATCCTGTACCAAATCATTTGCGTCGTCTTCGTCCATCGTGAGGCGAAACGCAAAGTTGTACATCGAGTCGATATGCGGCATGAAGGTTCAGGTGAAGATGCTGCATCAGCCTGAGGCGCCGCGCTGCTGGGCCGACCCAGCGCGCGCGATCGAGCGGCAATGTGAAGCGGCTGCAGGTCTCTTATGATTCCAGGATATTCTCGGCTACGCGACCTTCTCCGAAGGGTTTCGTGAGGGCGGGCCGAACGCCCCGGCCCTCCTCGGCAATTACCCGCTCAGCTTCGGGCCGGATTTCGTCAAGAATTTCGAGGCGGGGCTGAAGACCCAGCTGTTCGACAAGCAACTGACCCTCAACGGCAGCGCCTAGGTGTCGCATACCGCTCCGAGCGGCGCCATCTCACCACACTCATCAGGGCTGAGTGACTGTCGCTCCACAGCGGGGCGCTCTGCGTCACCACCCCGCGCACGCCGCGGGCGCCCGGCCACGGGAGGGGTGTGGGCCGGGCGCCTTTTCAATCCTGCATTTCACATCAGCAAGACTGAAGACATATCAACTTCGACTGACAATGTGGACCGATACTGTGCGCCAGTGTTCACCTGCACACGACGTTCCCTTCACCAAGACTACAGACCCATTTCAAACACGTCCAATACATTGCTTCCCAGCGGACATTGGCAGTCAGAAGCCACTGACTAACACTCGGACGCCGTCCGCCCCAAACCTGCACGTACAAGCGCAATGCCCACCTGCCATGGCGGTCGCCGGCGTCCCCGCGCCGCGCGGGCGGCCGTCGACCAGCGAAGGCCATCTCGGCGCCGGCGCCGTAGTCCGCCGTGTAGATGCGTGCTGTTGCGCGCCGCCGCCGCAGTCCGCGACTGTCAGGTCTGTGAACACCACCAGCCCCACCTGCGGGCTTTCCGATGGGTCGGATGGGTGGGGCGCTGCTGGCGCTGAACACACTGGGGCAAAGCCAGTCTGGGAGCGGCCCGACTTGTGAGGTCACGGCAAGGTTCAAGTCTGCATCCAACGCATGGCTTCAATCTTGTTTTGCCTCACTCATCGATGAAGCCGGTATTTCATGGCGCCGTGGGGCGACCTTCCATCCCCAACATGCACGCAAGGTCGTTCCTCACAGGCCGACCTGCGTCGCTGTACCACTGGCGCCGGTCTTGTAGGACGCAACCTGGTGAACTCTGCGGCGACCTGGCCATTGGATTGATCGATGTGTAGGGCGCATGTGGGTGGGGAGGGTGCAGACTCCGGGTCGTTATGATGACGATCCGCCCTGACGAGCTCCTGCGCACAGACTTATGCAGCTCAAATGCTGCACCACCTCTCTGTCCCGCGCGACGAAGTGCATGCGCATGCGGCCGCTCTCTCACACGCGTGCATTGATGGTCGTGGTCATCCTCCACGCCAGAGCGCGCGCGTTGCCCACCGGTGGGAAGAAGTCTGGATGGATCCGCATCCCAAAGTACGCGGCGAAGTGGGCGGTGTTGGAGTCGAATGCCGCGCTGGCCAGGGCCGTGAACCGTGGGCGGATGGATCCCGTGTAGGAGGGGCCCTCTGGGTAGTCCAGCAGCCGGTACCGAAGCCATAGCCGTCGGAGCCTGATTGGGCGGCGCCTGTATGGAGAAGGGCGGTTCGCGTGGGTGAGCGCCAAGAGGAGTGCCAACCGTGAGGAGTGCCAACGTGGCTGATAAAGATATCCAGCAGCCGAAGGCGCAGCATTATACGCGTTACTTTGAGTCTCTTCCCCCATATCTCATGGTTCACCTGAACCGCCGCTAAAGAATTATAGCGAAGCGACTGTCACCAGAGGTGGGGTCACCGAATGCCCGCGGCTTCACAGAATGGCAGCCTCCGGTATGCCGGTTTGGCACAATGAGCCGGTTTGGCACAATGAAGGGTGTAGGCAGGGCGCGCGGCTGTCGCCAATCTCCAAGAATTGCCGGCAGCTGCAATTTGCCAAGAAAACGAACAGGTGCGTGACGGCGCAGAACGCCCTCTGCACGCCGTACCCACATCTGCTGTCATCCATTTGTTGCGTTGTCAGGCAGGCAGCGACAAGCTAAAGCTGCCCGCGAAACTGGATGGTCCTCCCCAGGACCCGTTGAGACAGGATCGCGTCCATGAAGCTGGTGACCGGAAACGCCAACGCGTGGCCCAGGCTGTCGAAAACCAGCTTCCGAACTGCCCCTGAGCACTGACCGGGAGATGAACGCTTGCGACACACGAGGTGCTGCTATGTCTTTGTGCAGCCAACAATGAGCAAGCTCAGCGCTGAACATGTCCGAGCAGGTGGGCTCGTGCAGCCTGTGCGCAAGCTGGGCGAATGTATGCCCGATGGACCGTGCGTTCCCATCACCTCCCGGGTGGCCACGGAGACAGCGACAGACTGCTGCTGTTGAGGACAGCACGCCTTTGATGCGAAGCAAATTCAGGAGGTCAGGACAGGTGAAAAGCAGAGCAGACTGGCAGCGGCTGGCGACAGCAGGCCTTGCCTGTTAGTGGCGTGGATCGTGGCGGCTCTTGAGTAGGTGGTGTGGACCGCGCAGCCCTTCATATAGGAGCTGAGCGCGACGTCGCCATGCATGTGGAACCGCATGGGGTCTGCGCAGCGATCGGGCAAAAGCAGAGGGGCGGGCCGGAGTGCCGAGGGCACACGTTGCACTGCAGCAAGGCAGCAGGCAGCGGGGAAATCGCGCTACTGGAGTCCGGGCGGAACGTGCGCTGCGAAGTCTCTGGCAAATGGTTTAGATGTTGCATAGGATCTCAGGCCTGAATCGCAGCGCACTCACGTCTGCCCGGCCTGTGGGAGGAGGTTCGAGGTGGGAGTGACCAGGTGGAGGGCGGCCAGCCGGCCATACGTAGCACGCTGTCAGACGCGGCGCGGGACCGAGGGCATGTTCCCCGAATTTATTTCCTCGACTGCCACAGCTGTCATCGCCGCATCTTCGATCAGGCGAAGCCGGTGCGCACCGGGCTCGACAATCCCGGCCGCAACCTGCCGAGGCCTGCCCGCCTATAATGACGAAAACCTGATCATGCTCGCCGCCGCCGCGCGGCTGGCCGCCCCCGCGCTCGCCGACCAACTCGCGGTGCGGGGAGGGGCGGGGCAGGATGAGGATGTTGGTCGCCGGGACGGTGGCGCAGCAGGGGAGCTGCGGCATTGGAGCGTGACGGAAGGCTTTGAAAATATGCTGTGTTGTTGCAGATTCGCTCGGCGGTGTAATAGAGATTGGCTCTCCTCGCATGCTGCTTCCCGTTGTGCAATCACAAGCCTGTCGAATCCCTAATCATTCCCCGGCAGGTGCGCAACCCGGAATCATCAACGATTCATGATTAATGGAAAGAACCGGAGTCCGTTATCCTTTGCCTGGAAGCAGTACTATCGGCCGCGGCGCTCCACCGCTAGGCACCCGCACGGCCTCCCTCGCACCTGGGCGCCAAGTCGAGTGTCTCGCTGCTGGGGTCACCGGTGATCCTGACGCTGCGGTTCAGCACCGCCACCTCGCGCGCATCTCCAGCACGCGGCCAAGGGGGTCACCGGGAATGTGACCCGCCGCCCATGTGCGTGCTGCAGCGGGGCCGACAGCCCGGCGCTGGCCGTGAAGGCGTCACCGATGGTCGGGGGGCAGGGGTGTCGATCAGCGTTCTGCTTTTTCACGCTCGACTGCGCGGCGTGCATGTTGACGACGTCGGCGCCGAGGCGCTTGCCCGCAATTTCGAAAGACAACAGGGTACGCGTCGAATTTTCGAAAAAGGCGTTGATGATCGTGAGCCCGGCGAGCCGGTCGTCATGCTTGGCCGCGCCGCTGCGGTTCAGCTCGACCCACTCTTCGGCGGCGTCGAGGACGTAGGAAATCTCCCACGGCCAGTGAGCTGGGTGCGATGCCGATGCGGTCGCCGATCATGGGCGATGGCGAATAGGCTGACGCGGCGATGTCGCGACGGTGGCAGCAGCAGCAGCATCGCAGCAGCAGCAGCAGCGCTGCATCACCAGCAGCTGCGCGGCGGCATCAGCAGCGACGGCAGCAGCAGCACGTCAGCATCAGCGGCAGCAGCAGCAGCAGCGGCGGCAGCAGCAGCAGCTGCAGCAGCAGCAGCAGCAGCAGCAGCGGCAGCAGCAGCAGCAGCAGCAGCAGCAGCAGCAGCAAAAGAAGGGTCAAAGTTCCAAACATGCATCTTGCATCAGCTCTTTCACAGCCGAGCAGTGATGTTGCTGCCGTTCACCGCAGGACAGCATGAAGCACGGAATGCCGGCGTAGTTCGTATACACGCCTGCTGCCCGCCAATCACCGGGCCTCACCAACTACCCTTGACATCATCAAAA
Source organism: Scenedesmus quadricauda (assembly GCA_002317545.1). Taxonomy (NCBI): domain Eukaryota; kingdom Viridiplantae; phylum Chlorophyta; class Chlorophyceae; order Sphaeropleales; family Scenedesmaceae; genus Scenedesmus; species Scenedesmus quadricauda. The sequence continues at coordinate 19,278 of NNCB01000069.1, read as the reverse complement.
AAATCTCAGCCAGGTACCCGCAGCGGTGGGTTGAAGAGCGACACAGGCCTGAGTCTGGTCGGCCCCGCAAGACGATTACCGCCACCACCGAAAAGCCCGGGGGCGGCGGCGCGGCGGATGGTGGCCTGGCTGCCGAGTTTACAGGTGTGGCCGGGACGGCCCGGCAAGGCCGGCAGGTGTGCGGCACAATGTGTGATTCACCAGCTACGGACATGCATCTCCCGCTAACGTCGCGCGTGTCCACGTTCTTCACTCTGCCATGCACTTTGTCACGACCTCGCTGGGACGAGCCCGTCTCCCATCAGATGGCGCCAGCGCGCGGCTCAGAGCAGGCGCATGCACCCGGTTTTTCGCGGATCGTTCGGCACAACCCGCAGTTTGGCTGGCAAAGAGGGGCAACTCTCACGAGTCGCGGCGGCTCGTGCAGCGTAATGCCACGCCGTGCCGGCATGCGCCGAATCAGCTGAGCCGTCCATCAGGCTTCCGCCATCGATCAGGATCGAGTGGGCCTGTTCGGGTGTGATATGGACATTGAAGGCTGATCAGTGGGCGCCACAACGCAAGCAGACGCCCATGCATGAGTGGAGACCTGCTCACATTGAGGAACGCGCACCGGTTCCCGATGTGGCGGTTCTTCCACGGCATCGCACCGGGGGCGATCCCGCCGTCGAAGCGTGACCCCATGCACAGGTCATGCCCTTCGATCAGCTTGCCGATCATCGCGACGCCTTCGGTGAAATTATAGCTGCCGTCGCAGTCGCCCATCAGGATATAGTCGCCATAGGCGGCCTGACAGCCGCCGATGAGCGCCGCGCCATAGCCGCGCCGCGTGACGGGCACGACATTTTATCGGACGAGTCAAGCAGTATGCTGCATGGTAGCCTCCCTATACCCTGTGAAGCATGAGCTGCGGGTTTCTCAAGCAACGGTTTGGGGGAGGCGAAAGGAGATGATGGTGGCCTATCAAACGGCGAAATTACCGCTAACCGCCCGCAAAGGATACCGCCAAACAACCCCCGCGGGGATGGTCATGATCCCGTCGGGCTCCTTCGTGATGGGCCAGGCCGACGAGGATATTGCGGCTACCATGGTCAACATGAACAAACGGGTAACGATCAGGTGTTTTCCCCATATGTCCGAGCATCCACAGAAAATCGACATCGCAACCTCAGCCCCGCCACGCTGATGATGGGACTCGGCTATGATCCCGTGCTCTCCGAAGGTTCGCTGAAGCCGCCGATCTTCCTGACCTCGACCTTCGCGTTCGAAAGCGCGGCGGCGGGCAAGCGTTTCTTCGAACATATCACCGGTAAGCGCGAAGGCCCCGCCGACGGCCTTGTCTATTCGCGCTTCAACGGCCCCACAGGAAATCCTCGAGGACCGCCTTGCGGTCTGGGACGGCGCCGCCGCAGCGCCCGCGTCGAGCCAGTCGGTCCATCGCCTGCCCGGCCGGCGTCGCAAGGCGCGCCGGTGACCGTCATGCGTGTGCCGCCGCCGGCGGGCCCGCTTGTGGGGTCACAGAGTAGACGCGCGGCGTGAGCGATGGGTCATATGCGAAGTTAAGGGCGCCAGATACTGCTGGCAGCGCCGCTGTATTCTGTTGAATGGGGAGTAATGATATCAAGCCAGGCAGGCTCATTATACGCGGCCGTTGCTACCATGCATCAGGCCATTGCTTCATGGCACAAGCATAGAATGCCGCAACCTAGGGCTCCCTCTAACGGTCAAGAATACAGACTCTGGAAAATCAAACACGAATGTAGGCAAATAGCTAGCTATCTGGGCTAGGCGCATAGACAGAGTCGCCGCGCCAAAAGCCCCGGGACCCGCGGTGCAGGTGACGCTCGTGTTTGAGGCCGATCACTGCGCAGGAGCTTTGTCAAACCGTACAAAATCCCCAACCATGCTGCTGAAGCCTGGGCAGGATGGAGATGATTGTGAACAGCGAGGAGGATGGCCATAGCTGGCAGGATTTCTGACCCATCCAATATCTTTTTCCAGACTGTTTGCACCACTTGGTCACCTGGCCAAATGAAATATCAACCACAGGTCAACCACAGAAAAGGTACTGCATGTTTGTTGCAGAACAGTCGGCATTGTGGCGAGGGCCCGTGTGTTTGTGTGTGCTGTATGTGTTTGTGTGTGTGAGCTGTGTGTGTCAGTGTGTGGGCGTGTGGCGTGTGCCGGTGTGTGTGTGCGCGTGCTGGTGGCACGCGCAAGCGGCTCGTATGTTACAGCACACCTGACTGGCATTGTCATAATGGCCCCTCCGGCGCTGCTGCCTTCCGAGGGCGACATCCCGGTGACAGTCAGAGGAACGACCATCCGCCTCGAGCGCCGTCCACACCCAAGCCGAGGAGGACGCACACTGTAGACCGTCAGTCGAGCAATGGTTGTGAGGATATCACTGCCAATGCGTCATCCTGAATCTGGTGGACAAATACCTATCAGCTGTCATGAAGCATGGGCAAGGCTCTGGCTTGAATTACGCATTGTGACAGCAAATCAAAGACGTCTCTTCGCGGAGCTCCAGCGGTAAATTCATCTTCGGCGCCAAAAGGCAGCTCACTCCACATTACTCCCCATAATCAGCCCGCATTGAGGCTAGCCCTCCACAGCAACGGGCCCTGCACACTGGACAAGAGGCCCAGTCACTGCCCCAGCGCGCGCCTGGAATGCGACGGCTGCCGCGCTCGCGCTGCCGTTGCCGCCGGGCGCCGCCCAGACCGCGCCGCCCGCGTCGGCCGCCTCTGTGCCGATTGTGCCCAGTGCCACGTTCCACGTCAGCGTCACCCGGTCGGAGCCGCCGCTGCCGCCGCCGGCAGTCACATTGACAGCACCGACAGCTGGCGAATTTGCTTTATCGAGGGTGTGCACTATGGTCGCAGAGCCGAGGATGTCCCCCCATGTCGAGTCGACCACTTGCAGGCTGAGGGTCAGCACAAACGTGGACGGCGTCATTGCCAAGGTCGCGACCCGCCCAATCGTCTCGCTGCCCTCGGTCGCGGTGTCGTCGACGATCTGGATGCCGAGCGGGACGGTGACATTCTGGTACGTCCCCGCTGGAATGGTAACGGTGAAGTTCGCGCCGCCGCCGGGCGTCGTATAGTCGGTGCCGCGCGTCGCCGTGCCGCCGGTGATGTTGACATTGACCGTGCGCGGCGTGAACAAAGATGCTCACTGACGATCAGCGCAGGTTTGCCGACGCGCAGTCGACCCCGAGCCGTTGCCGTCGACAGCTCGACGGGGACTGCAGCAGCACGGCCAGCGACGCCGGCATGGCTGCGTCCCCGCGGCCGGCGATGTTCACTCGCAGGCCTTGGTGCCGCATAGCGCATGAAGGGCGCGCAGATATTGCCCTGGCCGAAACCGCCGAAGAGTCGAGCCCGGAGGGTGAAAACGAGGAACGTATATTGATACCGGTGAATTACATCGAAACCACCGAAGAGCACGATTTGAGTACGACCCGTCGAAGGAGATGACCTCATACAGCCACACGCGCGGCGGACAAGCCTCGTCGGTCGTAAGGTCTTGGGTAAAAAACCGCTGTCCGTCCAGCCAGCGGAGTGAGCGTGGAGTGGTCGGCACGTCGGTGTCGTAGGTGAGGTTGAGGTTACGGGTATTGGTGAAGTTGTACTGAAAGCGGGCGTTGGGCAGAGCGTTGACAAAGCTCCGGGCGATGTCCGTATCCTGCTGTATAAGTACCCCTTTCAGCGACGACTGCTGCACGCTCAGGCCCACCGAGGCGTTGTAGGTACTTTGGGTGGTCACGCCAGGTTGAAGGCCGGACGGTGCTGACGTTTATTGTGGCCGCCGTGCAGCTCATGGCAGCCGGGATGCCGTTGACCGCGACGAGGACTGGGACAGGCACACCAGGGCGCACCAGCAGAAGGGCTGAGGGAGGAATGGCTGCAAGTGACTGTGCGGGCAAGCACGTGCGTTGCGGACGTGCGGTCACGAGTTGGCGCGCGCAGGCCTGCACTATAATAAGCGACGAGGCTGCGGTGATGACGTGCAATACGCTGGCAAACAATATTGGCTGCTCTCTGACTTTTAGTTATTTTAGGCCACTCACTCTCTTATTTGTGATGTGAATATTGTTATTGCCGTTGCAATGCTTTTGAGCGATTATGTTTAGATTTGAAACAGGCGCCTATTTCTGGCTGCTCACCGCTCCAGGCGTCTCGGCGTCCCAGGAGAGGGAGGCGCCGGCCCATCCGGTCGACCTGATCAAAAAGGGTGAGCTTGCGCGCGACAGGCAATTCACCGTCGGCGAAGCGACATGGAAGAAATGGAATAGCGGCACCGGCGGCTCGACAATGTTCCTTAGTCCGAACGAGAAGGTATCGGTCAGACGTCTGCTCAGGATGTGTCGGTTTGGGGTAGTCCGCATCCGTGCTGGCGTCGGGACTGCAACGGTCCAGCCAGCGCCACCCCTCATAATCCAGCCAGCTACCTGCCACAAGGAAGGCTCGCTCAAAAGACCTCACCTCGCCCTTAGGCCAAGACAAGCGGACAAGCACACTGCCAGCACCAGGGCTACATCTTCTACCTTTTCGGCCAGGGCCCGGCGGAACGTGCTGCCGGCCATCTGGCCGTCCAGGAATAGCGCCACCGCGTGATCGCATCAACTGGACGTCAAGTTGGCTGCCGCCTGCGCCAGGAACGCACAGGAGAAGCGCGCCGCCCAGACGCGAGCGACAGCCCGGGGGCGGCCGGGCGCTCAGAGCGGCCGGCCATGTTTGGATGACCGACGCGTCTGTCAAAGATGCGGAGCGGCACGAGGGTTTTGCGTCAGGCGTGGAAGCCAACACGCGAGCGATGCAATCAAAGCTGGAGGCATACGCTCGGTTGATACCTATGTTGCCCTGGTGATGGCACACCTCACGAGCCTCGGCTGCCCCCACTTTACAGGATGGTTCCCTGCGCCCTCCCTGACACGTGCTCTTGGAGGCGCAGCCTGGACGCCCACCTGGAGGCCGGTAGCTCCTCAGGTCTGGCAGTATGCTCGTCTGCATGTCCAGCCGCCAGTACTCCGCCCTCACCAGCCCCGCCACCCCAGTAGCCCTGCACGCGAGCTCGCCGTCCGTCACAGACCCTGAAACGACGTCGCATCGCTGCCCGCCGACGAAGACATCGTTAGCGGCGGCATGCGTGGTGTTGAAGCCTCCATAGCGCCGGGCGGCGCACGGATGATGAGCTCAGCACCGCCCACGATGCTGACCGACGGTCCGACCAGCGCGCCCGTCGCGGCACGCGGTGTCACAGGCCGCTCCCACTGCACCCAGGGTGATGATCGGGGCGCCGTCGGCTTGCGCTGCCCTGACAGTGTAGACGCCGCCGGCAGGCCGGCAGTCAGCGAGCAGTTGACGTGCCGTAATCAGAGCCGGTCACGTTGCAGAGCCAAGCTCCACCGCTGACGCCGCCGTACAAAGCGGTTCTGGGTTTGCAGCCTGCCTGCCGCCTCCAAGCGGCAGCGCGCCTGGTGGAGCAATAATCCGAGCAACAATGTGATGACCAAGGCATGGCTGGCTGCTGGCTACAAATCGGCTGAGGTCGACATAGCAGGCGAGCGCCTGACCTTTGTCCCGCTGGCACAAATGGAAGGGTTTGCGGAAATGGCTCAGACCGGCATTGCCCTTGGGTCGGATAGGTAAGTCCAGCAGTTGAAACTGTAAAATTCGTAGGCTAGGACCGCCTTGCAGAGGCTAGGGTCACCGATCTGGGGGGGGGGGATTCGTGAGTGCGTAGTTGTGTGAGTGGTTTGGGTGGGAGTTGGCCATATCCGTGGAAAAAATGCTCAGGAAGTAACTACGGTAAGGTTGTGCCGTCACGGCAAAATCCCGGAACTCCTTGGGGTGGTAGCGCTTCTATCTGGAAGTAAAGTACGTTATAAAAGCGTCCAGTACTGCTTTACGCCTATGGCTCCTCCATTCACGAGACAGCAGCTGACAAGTTGGACCGAGCGCTGCCTGGCAGGCGCTGGCACAGCCCTGCATGCCGCGACGCTCACCCGGAAGGTGTGGCCTGGGGGACCAGCGCCCTCGCCCAGGGGTCCTCCGCGGTCGCGTTGGCCGACAGGTGCGGCCTCGTGACACACGCCAGGCTTGACCCGTCGGCCGCAACCTCGGACACGTCGCAGGGGACGAGCCCGAGGGGGAAGGTAGAGCTCGGGTTGACAGGGACGAAGGGAATGCCGTCAGACGCGTTGCGGACATTGGGGTCGCAGTTGAGGACGCTTCCCGGGATCGGGTTGCCGGAGGCATCGAGCGAGCACTGGATGTCGGAATCGACGGTCGCGAAGCCGGGGGTGCCGGAGAAGGCGCCCGTTTGGCCGTCGCGGTCCGAGAACAGCAAGGTGCTCGAGTGCGCATAACCGCCCGAAACGGCGATGTTGCCGCGGCCGTCGGCGAAGTTTGGCTGCAGTACAAATCACAATGTAAGCTGGTGAGCTTAATTGTCGCTCTTCAGATGCACGCACCTGTGATGTTTAGCCACGTGCCACCCGCATATGTTGCTCCTGCTTGGCGTCACGCCTGGTCCTGCAGCTGCTGTGCGCTCCCGCTGCTGGGCCGTTTCGCCATTCGAGGACTGGACAGACGAAGCGCGGCCGCTGTCAGCGCCAACAGATGTCGCCGAAGAAGCTGGCGTGCCTTGGTGCACCCGCAAAATCTCGGCCGTTGGCGCTGCCAGGCACTGGGTTGCGACGCGACACGGACGCAGCCAGCGCGATGCGTGCAGCTTTCAGGCGCCGGTGATGTTGCCGACAGGAAATGCGGGTAGGATGGAGACCTCCCAGGCCGCAGCGTCTGCTGATGCATTCAGGCCGCGCACAGTGAAGCGCAGGGTTCCGCCTGCGAAAGGGCGCGGGTCGTCAAACGACAGCGCGTGGTCAGGTGAGTGCAAGGGACGGGTCACTGTCCTTGCTTCATGAGACTTCCTGGGCAGCAGGGTCGGCAGCCACTGCATGAAATCGACCGGTCGGCGAAGATGTCGAAGGCGACATTGGGCCACAGCTTGAAATAGAGCCAGTGGCGCTGGTTGGCTTCGGGCAGGTGCGGGACCGTGGGCAAGAGGCGCTGATACATGCGCTCCGACCAATTCACCGATGGCCGGTCGATCAGATCGCCCCACATGCGATCGACATGATCCGTCGCCTCGACCCGATAGCTTTTGCCGTGTCGGGGTGGAATTGTCGGGGTAAAAGCAGGGTTGTGCATCGAAGGTGACCAGAAGGCGCATGGCGCGATAATCACCGGTTTATCTTGGAAATCGCCACAAGCTTCCAAAACCGTAAGTGCCCACCTGGATACACAGAGGCGTTTCTTGCCGGCTCTGCTGACGTGTCGCGGGGGTAATCACCATGAGCTCGTCACCAGCGCAGTCCACGACACCGACGGGACGCCGCATATGCGACAGGTTGGCCCAGCAGTCAGTCTGGTCGAAACCGCCATCCCTGATCCTGAAAAGGTGAATTCGAGGCGTCCAATGCCCGTAGATGTGTTATCGGAAGCTGAGGCGTTCCATGTGCTGATAGGAAGGTGCAGAATTGAAATACGCTGGGTAGAGAACTGGAGGTGAATCCCGTTGCTAATCAATCTCGGATGCGTATGAAGGGTTGCCGCTGGCGCTGAATTCGTGTTACGGAGCCAACACGACGGCCGAGGCGGCGGCCACCTTGCCGTCGACCTCTACCAGCAGCGCCCGTCGCCACGGCCGCCATTTGGAGGCATCCAGCGTGCAGCGGAGTCGCAGGAGTGACGTGTCGTTGCCGCTGGAGGGCTCAACTGTGCCGTTGCCGAGGCGTGGGCGCCAATCGTGACGCGGTTGTCTGCAGCGTTTGTGGAGAAACCATCCCGTCTATAGTCGCTCCTGATTGTGTCAGTCATATATATTTTCATTCGAAATCTCCACTGGTTTTCGATGCAGCGTGTGGCTATGAACTGACACTACGATCAGGCCTTACCCTGCTCGCACATCGCTCACCTACATTAATATTACTTTTAGATGTGGAAAACATCCAGCAGAAGAAAGACCCCCAGGAAGCCTTTGTTCACATACACGCACACACACGACTTTGAAGGTCACCATCGTGTTGAGATCGTCCACGTTTTCAATCGCTTCCAAACAGAGCTCGACTGGATTGGCGTGGTCGCCCGGCGAACAGGAAGGTGCAGTTCGCGTTGCGCCATGGTCGCAGCAGTGCATTGCGTTGGCCCCAGCTGCACCGCCCACGGGTCAATAGCGGGTGCCTGCAGCCACTCAGCGCGGATCGGGGCGATGAGCGCGATCGACTCCTTGCTTGCGACGGGAGACGCACCGGGGCGCGAGCCGGCCGTGCCCAAGGAACGATCTGCAGTTGCGGAAGAAACGAGGTGTGGCGGTCGTTTCTCCCCGGTGACGAGCGAAGTCGATGCCGCCGACAGTCGAAGACAACTGGTGGAATTGTTGCCGACCGTTTCGCGCGCTCGCTTTGGCGGGTTGCTGGCGCCGCCATGCGGACGCTCCGATACGCGAAATGCTGAGGTGACCACTCGGGCTTGCTTGCCCAACTGGACCCGAACGCTCCGCCCCGCCGAGTCCTTCGGTGACCTCGATCTCCTGACCAAGCCTGCGTCCAGGTAGGCGTCGATAGCCCTCTCAGCCGCCGCCTCCGTGTCTCTGATCCGCACTGTGACGACATCGCTGTACCCGGCGGCAGCCAGTCGGAAGCTGCCATCAGCTGCCCGGACGGCAGCGCATCGTCGCGACCAGCACCGACACCAGGTCGGTGCGCTGTCATTGCCTGGTGCTGCGCGCCGCCATGCTCGCAGCACCGACTGGAAGCGGCCCTGCTGTGGCTTGTCGATGGCAGCCAGCCGTCGCGCCAAGGGAATGTGTACCCGTATGGAAATGCAATCACCCATCGAGTGCCCACATGCGGCCCAGTCGGACACTTGGTCGCGCCTGGGCCAAGTGTCGCAAGGTTGGCAACTCAAAGTCTGGGAGCGATGAGGGGAAGGGGGGCGGATACTGCCGTGCAGACATTTGAGGCTGCGCACAGAGTTGTCCTCAGAGGGTGGCCTCCCGCGCTGGTCGGAGGCACTGCACCAAGAATCAGCGGTCTTGAGGAGGTTGCCGCTTCGTGGATTCCAACGTCAAAGCCAACGCTGCATGATTTGGGCTACCGATGTCCTTCAACGCACCTGGCAGACGACACCGACGCCCCATACGCGCTGACGGCTGCGGTGACCATCGCCACCGTTGCATCGCATGGGAGCGAGGTGTAGTTCAGCAGCGCCGGAGCGCCATTGCTGCTGTTGTCGGGCGGGCCGTTCAGCCACAGCGCCCAGCTGCGGCACTCGCCCAGCGCGTCGTAGCCGTCAACGCCCTGCACATCTTCCGCGAAGCTCGCATTCACCGCGGACGTGTCTGGCGCGGGGGGCGGCGGCGCGGAAGCTGGAGGGTCAGGGTACACCCGCTGAGGGGCGCCTGGAATGGCCACGTACATAGCTGGGCAGGAGGGCTCGCTGACTGTGCTGTTCTCGCCCGCCACGGCGTAATCGACAGCAGAGAAGATACAGGTGTTCTTTGGCGGGGGGGTAATCCCGATCCGCATGGCCTTGCCACTATAAGGCAATACCTGGTCCAGCAACTGCGCAGCCAGTGCCTGGTGCTTAGGATGCGTAGATTCTATGAGGGTGATGGCCCTGCTTAATAAAGCGATATCGCCTTTAAGGATGCCTTCCTTTAATAATTGTATGTCGGGTAGTGGTCTCAAAATCAAATAATTATCTGATTGATGAATGTCTGTAGCCGCATCACCGCAACCCCTTCCTGCAGACCTTAGACCGGCTGGCCGCCAGCCGCCACTTCAGCCAGCCTCCATCCTCCGCCGCCCCCTCAACCTCCACGCAGGATCTGCAACCGTCAGCCCCACGTCCCTGCCAGGGATGCAGACAGCTGCGCCCGGTAGAGTTGAGCGCACCGGTGCTGGCAGCATGCGGCGGCATTGGCTCCATTCCGACTCCTGGGAAGCGGCAGGTGGCATGATGAAGGGGGAGGGCACAGGGTCTGGAAGAAGATTGTCTGCTTTTGGGGCGTGAACAGCGTAAATCAGGGCCCGATTTGCGGCAGGTGATAGCAGGAGTGCAAGCGGCTTCTGGCACGTTCATCACGTAAACGTGCACCTAGCGCCCGAAAAGCTTCAGCTGGCGGGCCTCAAACGCACCCAGCAGCGGCTGCCCCATGGCTCCTGTGAATTACGTCGGTGATGAAGTCCAAAGTGCGCCTGCATGCATCAGGGAGTGCAGAATCGGCAGCGCCCGCACCGAGCAAATACCCAAGGATCGGTTCCGGAAGGGCGACTCGGTGAAGGCCGTGATTCATAAAGTGGAAATGATTAACGGCACGCCCAAAATTCTCTACGCTTCGTCGCACGTCTAGCCACCGCGCGCTGGTGCGCTCGTGCTTGCTGCCCATCGATCCGCACCCACCAGCTGGTGCTAGTTCGTCGACGGAGCAGGCAGCACCCTTGGGTGTCTGCGCTGACGGTGACACGCTGCCGCTCCCTGACAGAGTTCCATCGCGCTGTTGCGCTGGGCGAGATGACGCCCACCTGGGACGGCAGCGACGACGGTGTGGGTGGGCAGGCTGGTGAGTTGTGAGTCGACCGTAAACATAAAAACTATCCTGTAGTTTGCCGGACGTGATCGGTTCCTCGGTGCATCAGCATGCCTGGACCCGTCAGTTGTGCAGGCGACAAGATTACGGGCGCATTTTTAGAATAAGTCAAACCCCCACAGGGGCCCGCCTCTTGCAAGCATCACAGCACTGTTCGAGTGGTCGCTGCGCAACTGCCGTTCATGTGCGGTCGCGGCATAATAGCTGTGATTTAGCGGGTCGGTCAGCCGCCACCCCCTTCCTGCTTTGTCCTCCTCCCTTGGCATGACAGGTACATGGGTCCAGATAAACTGCAGGTAAGACCCGTGCAGGTTGGTGCTTGCCTGAACGTATGATGTGACTATGGTGCTGCAGTGCGCCACGCGCAGCAGCACCCGTGGCCCGCCGCGAGCTCCACCGCCGGTGCGCGCTGCCGGCTGCCGCCACCGCCGGTCGGCGACGGCGGCTGGAGGGAACCCCAGCGTCCAGGCCGGCGGTGTGCGAGGTGATGTTGACGAGGCGCTGTGTCACCAGCGTCGCGTTAGGGTCCGAGCCAGCCGGGTCATTGGCGCCCGGTGTTCGCCGGCTAGTGACCGGCCGGGTGGATGGCAGCGAACAGCTTGGGCAAATCGCTCTAGACGTATGACTTCGCTCGACGGCTACGCGAAAACACATGCGCCCACCTCGCACCCTAACACACACACACACACTACCCACAACGAAACACAGACGAGCGCGACATGTTCGGGCGATGCGACCAGTGCGATGGGGTAATCATTCAGCGGATCGGGCGCACAGGCAAAGCGATATTGGGTGCGCAGGATATTGCGGCACGCGCGGTCGATCACAATGGGCGCGACATGTCCCGCCTCGACCGCGGCAACGAGCTTGTCGCCGAGGATCTGCGGTTCGGGATTTTCGATGTCGAGCCCCGCCGCGACCGCATAGGGCTTGTAGATCAGCCAGTCCGCGTGCAGAAGTTGGCACGGTTCGCTTCGATGCCAGCCTCCCAGGCGCCCAGCTCCACGCGGGCGGGCTCGTCGCTGGCCGTGGCGTTCCAGGACCAGACCGCGTCAAACATTGCATCGGAGCCGCCAGTTGGCACCCTGGGGGTCAGGCGCCCGGTTTGAGGCGTGGCGGATGGGCGGCATGTGGACGCTTGCATACCTGGTTCGGGAAGGGATAGAGCACCTGCAGATGGTGGACCGCTGGCTCTGAGCCGCAGCACAGGCACGCTGGTGGGCCATGCCTGCCGCTTGCCAGAGGGGCAGTGGACTAGGCGCCCGATGCTCACGCGCGGTTGAAGGTCTCGACCAGTATGCCCCTCATGCCGGGGAACACGCCGCGCAGCGCCCCCGCGCCGTTGCCGATCGTCGCACCCTGCCCATTGGAAATGACGACGCCCGTCCCGCCTATGCTGATCATCGCCCCCGAAACCGTCTTGATCATTACCTGCTGCATCGGATTGTCCGACAGGGTGACCGTCGTTCCCGATGTCGTCTGAAGGTGGATATTGGGATTGGCGGGTGTTGCGCCGAGCAGTGCCTCCATCGGGAAACCCGCTGGGTCGGGCTGTCACCAGCGTGCCGCCAGCCGGGAGCCGTTGGAAGGTGAACGGACGTAACGACTGGGTATCACCTGCACTCGTTGATGCATGCGCGTCGGAGGCTTCGAGTGACAGCGCCTGGATGCGCTGGCAGGTCGATTGAGATCCTGGCGGCGGCTGCAGCGTCGGGTCGCAGGTCACGGCGCGCAGCGCGCAGTCATGCGCATCATTGCAAACAAAGCACGCCCCATCGCAGGCGCCATGCCCTGATCCCGCGTGTCACTCGGAAGGCTCCTCCCCCTGAACCCCACGGAGCGCACGCCCTTGCTCAGCGGAGCCGTCCCACCCACGGCCGCGCCCGTCACGCGCATGGCTACGCACCCCAGCCACCTGGTACTGGTAGGGCCGCCCATGCCTGTCGTGAGCGAGGAAGGCCCGCTCACCCGCCGGCTGCGCCGCCGACCTCTCCCCCAGAGAGAGAGCGTCAGAAATCGAGCTGCCGGTCAGTCCCAGGCCAACCTCGCGCGCCGCGCCACTGCCGGAGGGGTGCGGGCATCTGCGATGTAGATGCGCGGGCCCGGGCGAGTTTGTGCGCACGTCAAATCCTGCGCGAATGCATTTCGAGCACGGCGTCCCCGCTCTGACCCAAGAAGCCAACCCAGCATGCCATGCGCCTGCCACAACCGCGCGCTGCAGTGTGCTGCACCTACCAACCCCGGGATCCTCCCTCCAACTTGCCCGTGTGGCAGCCCTGACGGCCCAACAAACGAGGCATCCGGGCGCGCTACACCGAGGCCTCAGCTCCGGTACCACGTCGACGCCTCAACCCCGACCGCAACCCTGCGTGGGAACCCCACCGGCAGCGGCGTCGAGCGGTCGCCGATCGGCCGCCCCAGCGGCCGCACCGCGCGAACAGGTCTACCGACCCCGCGGCCACCGCGTACGAGCTCAATCCAGCTCGGCGGCATTGGCGCGGCATGTGCAGCGGCCCGGCCGCGTCGACCAGCAGGCAGACAATTTCGCCGTCCGACGAAGCCGCCTGTGATGCGGTGCATTGTTCTTTCATGCGCCCGGCTCCAGAAGATGTTTGCCTGCGCTCTCGGGGGCCCCGCCGGCGGCGTGACCCCCTGGATGCCTGGCGGGATGACGGCACAGATGCAGTGGTGAGGGGCGGGACAGGACGTGGGGCTGGCGTGCGGGGGTGGACAAGGGAAGGCCGAGGGGCTAGGTAGCGGGCCAGATTAATCAGGGTGCTGCGGTCGATGGCGCTAATTTGTGCTGCTGCGCATGCCGCTGCCACGAGCCTGCCGCGGGCCCCTAAGTTGGGCCTCTGCGTGACGTGCCCGCAGAAGCTCGCTGCAGTCTGGCCGGGCGTGCGCTTACTGTGGCCCCGGTGAGGGCGGCCACGGCGGCTGCTGGGCAGACAGGCTGGACCCGCACTGGGTGTGTGGCCGTATCATAAGTATAGCAGCATGAAGTGGGCAGCCGCCTGCGATGTCCATCACCAGAGTGACGTTGTCGGCACTGCCCTCGGCACGGCTGGCGTCTCACACTCCACCTTGTGCATGCGCGTTCGTGCATGCGTGCGTGCGTGCGTGCTGTGTTGGTGTGTGCATCCAGGATCCAGCTGCACGTAGTACGGGCGAGGTCATGCCGCTGTTCAGCCCGCGTCTTTCGCCAGGAAGGGGGGCAGGGCTCTCTGGCCACTGATCAGCAAGTAAGTTCTGCGTTCAGAGATATTACCTAATTCTGCCATAGCGATCGCCAGGAAATCGCGCCGCACGCAAGGCGCTGCCCACCACAGTCGTCGGGCTGCGACAGGCACGTGACAGCGCGACGGGGATTGGACCCGAGACACAGGAGATAGTCGGTATTGGCGATATCGGGAATCATCAAGGTCGCGCCGCCATAGACGGCGGCCGCGCCCGCTAGCTTGTTGCTCGCATCCTGCGTGTTGGCATTGAATATCTTGTCGGTACCGAGCGCATCGACGAAGCCGCCCAGTCCGGCGAAGGCACTTGAATTGCCAAGAGCGAACGGATTTCCGTGCGATGGTATATTACGACCCTGCACTCTGCGGCTGCCGCCTCGCACACTGCGGCTTTGATGCGCGCTGTCGGCCTGCACAGCACAGCACCAGGCGCAGAGGACGCTACCTGAGCCGCCAGAACATCTGCCCTGCGGGGCAAAAACTCACGCGCACCGGCAATCGGCAGCACCGCAGGCGTCAGGAGGGTGTAGGTGACAAGGGGAGCCTTTCGTCAATGAATCACCCGCAAATTGCCATGTACTCCACGGTGTTGTCGGCGCCCAGAGCGTTTTTCACCAGCGGCGGGAGCGTGCTCCGTCTGTGGATCCGCAAGGCCGGCCTGTATGTATGAACCCAGCTGAATACAATTTGTGAAGAGAACGTTGCGCCAGACATCAACGCGAGGATGAACCAGATGGAAGGGTTCTGCAGCACTGCAGGAGATCATTCCGGTTCATTTAGGATGCCAGGTGCTTCCAGTATCTCAGTTTGTGACTTTACTTATGTCCGACCGTGATTCGCCCGGCATAAAGGTACCAGGACTTCTGTTGCTTCGAAGGTATATGAGAGGCGTCATTGAACGCAGCGACACACTGCTCTCCGGGTTGTGCATATGCGAAATTATAGCGTATTGGGGCATAGCTTGGCGCTGGGCGGGTAATCTGAGCATGGCTGCGGCGTGGGTGGGCCTGCATGGCTGCGCAGTTCGGCCTGCTGCGTCTGCTTTTCATGCTTGTGCTCTCAATCTGATCGGAAGCTACAGAAGTGCAGCATATTTGTTATATCTATATCAACAGTTCCCATGCATACTGCACCATTTCATCAATATAAAAAAAGGTGCAAAATATAAGGTTGTCTCTTCTGTCGGTCAGTATCGACATTGGCAACACTGCATGTAGCATATCTTTTCTTACAACTCAGAAGCTTGATCAACAATGCACTGTGCGAGCAGACTCGGATCACAAACACTACAAAAACGGCACCACTGAAAGCACAGCAAGTATTCTCGCCTGTGGCCAGTAAACCATTACCGGTAGTCAGTGCGTTTTGTAGAGCGCAGGCCAGACTCCAGGTTCAAACCAGCTTTTGGCGATCGGATCGGCCGTAACCCTCTCTACCCAAAATCCCACCACATTGCATCTGCCAAGATCTACAAGACAATACAGGTGCTTTGCACCGTGCACACAACCTGCTCCCGGCAGCACCCCCAAGAGCCAGCACAGCACCCAGCTGCCAACAGGAAGCCCTGTCTTCATAGCTGCTGCAGCCCCTTCCCACAGCAGTTGCCGCTGCGGATCGCCCCGTTCACGCGAGCGCCGCGAAGCACTGGTCGCCGGCGGCGGCGCCCGCCGCCTCCAGCTTATCCATGCACTTGCGGCAGGCCTGGCCGGCGTCCAGCGTGCCGGCCCCCGAGAGGCACTTGAAGTACTTGGCGATGTCGGCCTCGCGCTGCCAATGGATCGATTCGTCCGGAACCGTGCGGGTGATGCGGTTGACGAGCGTGACCTCACGCCCGGCAGGCGCCTTCACCGTCCAGCGCGAGACGCCTTCGCCCTGCTCTTCGACCGCGACGACATTCTCCATGAATTCGGGGAAGCGCTCGACCTTCAGCCGCGACTCGTCGCGGGCTTGAGGCAGGCGTTGCAGCCGAGCCGCGTCGGCCGGGTCTTGAGGTAGCAACCGAAGCAGCCGGCGCGCGCGATGGCTGGTACGCTGGTCGCCCGTCGACGCAGGAGGAGCAGGACGGCGGGTCTTTGCCGGCAGGCGCCCAGCGCGGAACAGGCGGGTGTAGCCTGGCGGTCAGGAGAGTGGAAATCCGAATGCAAGATCCTAGTTGGAGGACACAGTTGCACGCGGCCGAGTCAGGAACTTCATTGACCAAAGTCAGGACGGGCCGCCTTACACCTACACCCTCAAACCCAACCTGACCCTCAACCCCGACATCACGCTGCGCAGCCCCAGTGCGGCCAATCGAACAGGAGAGCCACGCTCCGCTGCCGGAGTCCACCTGGAGGTCGTGGGCCGCCTTGGCGGAGCATCGACTAGCAGCCTCCGGCTGAAGCAGTCCCTGCGCCGTGGCGTTGCTTTCTCATGGATGCGTAAGCGCGGCGCTCCTGCTGAAGGCCGCTCGGCCGGAGGAGGTTGGAGCTTTGACGCAGCCGGTGCGCACCATTTCCTCGTCGTCATCGGAGGCCGGCTGCCGCAGACCATGCGGTAGTGCTTGGCGGCGGGCGCTTCGGGATCCTTGGACGCCTTGGCGGCCTGGACGCACGCGTGGCACGCGGCAGGCGTGGCTGACAGGGCGCAGATCTTGCACTGGTCGGGCGTGAGGCCTTCGCGGGGCACGCGGCTTGGAGGGGGGTGGCGGCGACGGCGGCTGGGCCCAGCGCGCGTCGGCAACGACTAGAGCGAGGGCGACGGCCATGGGGCCGCGGCGGGTGCTGCCGTTGCGAGCCATTGAGTGGGACGCCGCCTGTGGATGCCAAGTGGAGGGACGGGGAACGGCTGCGTTGTCGTCGCAGCCGTGCGGCGGGCGGCTGCGGCCTCGTCTGGTGGGCCCGGCTGGGACACTTTATCCAATACCGGTTGGTACACCAGGCCGAATTTAGGAGAAACAGTAGTTTGGTTCTTCACCTCTTCTGTGCTATAAGCGGTAGGGCTTCCGCTGAAATTATCTACACGCACACTAAGCATTGCAGACAGGTTAGGCGTAAAATTGATCACATCAGAAATATAGGCACTCAGGATACGGTAAAGTTGTACAGTGTCTGTGGATGAATGAAACTGTGGCATGGTAGGTAATCAGCTTCCCCGGTCATTAGTGCCTTTGCCTCACTCTGGCCAAGCATTGATCGCAAAGAAGCTGATCTCAATAGGCGGTTCATAGAAATCCTCAATATTTTTTGAATGATTTCAAATACTCTCTTAGTCTCTTATCTTGTCTGCGGAAGAAGGAGCACCTTGGCTGGCATCGCACCAGCTGGCTGATGCAGCGACAGTGGGTTGTGATGATTGCACCTGTCGGAGTGATTACCTCAAGGGTATGCATTGATGTGCCAGCCAGCACTCACGGAGATCGCGGTGCGGATCCTGTGGCAGCGCCGTGAGCGTCATCCCCATTATCATCCCGCCCCAGCTCGGGCACCAGCAGCTCGCATCGATGAACAGCCATGCCGTAGCACATACTCGCCCGCACACGAACCTGGCTGCTTCGCCCCTGGCACCTTGACAGCACACACATGTACACACCCACCCACTGACGATCCTCTGCTCCGTGTTCGCATCCAATGTCGTAAAATTACCTATATGGCAAGTGCAGATAATATAGCGCACGGTTGCCCTGGCAACCTGGCGAGCGGTATGGGTGTTACTACAGAATTGGTATGGTTGAATCAGCCGGCAAATTTCAATATACTCCCATCGCCTGCTTCAGGCATCAGTGTGCCCTGGCAATGTGGCTGTGGCGCTTCCGGTATGACTGGCGCTACAGGACCGTTACTCATCCTCGGCCTGTAGATGTCAACCATGCTACCTGCATGCATCGCGACCAAACAAGTCAACAAGGCGCTCACGGCGACTGTGATGGCATGAGTGCCGCAGCAGTGCTCGTTTGAGCTGGTGCTGGCTGGTATGATCCGCTTGCCGAAAAACGGAAGCGATGGTCTTGCAAAGGTCTGTTGGGTTTACGGATGCAGACCCAACATGACCGACCCGAGCGCCATGTATGCATGCGTCACAGCACTGTTGCGCTGCGTCACACGCGGCACTCATGGACGAACTACCTACCTGGGCGTACATTAGTATCTACCTGCTACTTTTAGCGATTCTGGCCATTTTTGGCAAGACCTATTAAACGTTTTCATTGTGGGCTTCATCGGTTTGTCGGTCATTTTTGCCAGCTATTTTTCGGGTAAATCTTCTCACGAAGAACACCACAATTTTTAGCTTCTTACGATGGTCAATTCGTGGCAGCGCCTAGGCGCATCAATGGCATGCCTGGGCTTGTCAAGCCCGCTTGCGGTGCCAAGACGCAGCTATCAGTCCACGGGTTAGTCGGTGACAACACGCGCTAAGCCACGCCTGCAAGCGGCATGCAGCTCTGAGCTATCGAGCATCAAAGATTGCCCCATTGTCTTTCGGCTACGGGTGATGCGTTCTGGGCTTGGCGTGCGGCACGCCCGACACCCTGCAACTGTTGCCCCTGTCAACCGAGGCTCCGGCAATTCTGGGCGCTGAATGCCCCCCGCCGCCATGGTCCGCAGAGGCTGGCCCGCGCAGAGCAGGATCAAGGTGAGCAGCTCCGTCGACCAGGCGGCCGGGAAGACCAAGGACGCGGCGTCCGCAGACGTTGACAGGGCCGTGGACACCGCGACCAAGCTCTTGGGCGCTCTGAATCAGGCCACCCGGATTTGGCTTCCAAGCTTGGTGAGCGCACACCATGCGCACGGGGCGCATGCCTGGGCCTAAATGGGGCGACATGAAGCAACAGGCGCGCTCGCGGCCCGCATGCGGGCGGCACCAGGGGCCCTGCGGCAGGCTTTCAAACATTTTGGCACCGCAGCGTGGGAGATGCCGTGTGCGCATTGTGCGTGCAGAGACGACAGAATTTACGCACACGCATTTTCGAATAACCTATCTGGGTTTCATGCATATGCGTGGTTGCTGCCATTTCGTCGGCCTAGAAGCACGAAACACGATGCTGTCAATCCTGGTAGCCTCCCTGCAATTCACGCCGCCTTCGCCAGCACCTCGCCACCCCGCCGTGACCCGCCGCTGCGCAGCGACCCTGTTCAGCCGCCCGAGCGCGAACGGGCAGATGGAGTTCTTTAGCCCTCACGCCTCCGCCAAGGACCGCAGCGTATTCGTTTACTCGTCGCACACGCTCGAGCCCAGTCCTTCCACGTCGCGGTTGCGGCAATGTGCGCCCAGTGAATCACGGCCCGTGCGCAGCCTCCAATTGTGGCGACTGTCCAAGCATGAAGTGCCAGCTGATGAGCGCTTCACGCCTCGCGCCTCTGCCAGAATTCACAGCCACACCGATGTGGCGGCCTCCGCCGACACC
>NNCB01000068.1:0-29619 GCA_002317545.1 Scenedesmus quadricauda | reverse complement strand
GAGGGGCCTTACGATGCGGGAAAAGCTGCTGACCCCAGCGGTTAATCAACTGGACAAGTCCACATGCTCAAAATCTGCCCCATGCACCGCATGTGCCGCACGGCTCCCAACCCCACGCACCCGGCTGCAACCGCCCATCGCTGTCCTTCGCCCCGGCGCCCGCAATCCCCGGCCTGTCGTTTTCCTCGGCACCCTGAACCTCGTGATCTCCGAGGTCTACTGGGAGAAGATCGCCGCGGACGGCCGCGCGGACGCCCAGAGCGGCAGCGGCGGCGGCGCGAGCCCCTTCAGGCCAGACCTGGAGGCCGTCGTCGCAGACTACTGCGCTTCCGATCGAGCTCCGCTCGATCGCGTTCAGCGCATGATGTTCGAGAGCGAATTGCTCTCCGGTGGACGACCGAAAGAGCGCGCAAGCTCCGCCGCGAAGCCACCGATGCCGAGAAGCGCATGTGGCGCGCCTTGCGAGAGGCCCTCACGCAAAGTGCCGCACGCCACACATTGAGATCGTGATGGTCGACGTAAATTAAACGATTGCGTTACACCTACATTGCACAACCTTGCGAAGTCCACACCACCGAAGTTACGCGCCCGTCATTCGGCAGGTTTGGGCCCCGCGGCCCCGCCGACGCCCATCTTTCTGCGCTCGTCGCGGCCGTCCGCAAGCACGCGCCCCGCTCGCGGCGCGCGGCGATGTTCGGCCGCCTTCTCAGCCTGCCGAGGGTCCCCGGCGCCCCCGCGTCGCCGGCTGCGGCGGCGGCGGTCGTGCACTTCATGGCTTGGCTCCACTCGGAGTGCGGCCCGCTGGTAACGGAGGCGACCGAGGGTGGCAGCAAGGTGGGTGCGCCGTTTCTGCCTGCGCGTCGAGGGAACACGCGCCTGGCGGTGATGGAAGAGGCGGTCGTGTTCCCCGCCAGTCGCCGACCGTGTCTCAGGAGACCCGTCTGCACCGCAGTGCGGAGCATCAAGCGTGCGCCCGTGCCTGCCGGCAACCCTCGCAGATCATCGCCCGCACCGCCGCCCAGCTGGCCGCGCCGCTGCTGCGCCCCGCGCTCGCGGCGCCGGCGCCGGAGAGCGCCGGCCTGGCGGCGCGGCTGGCAGCGGCCGCAGCGAGCGGAAACGGCGAGGAGGGCGCGGTGGACGCTGACGAGGCGGCGCTGCTGCTGCTTGAGGCGCTGGAGGCGCAGCGCGCTGCCGACGCGGCGCAGATTGAGGTGGATGGGGGGCGAATGTCTCCAGCCGGCGGTGCTCTGTTGGACCTGTACCGCTGCCAATGGATCGGACGCTTGTGCTGACGAAGGTCTCGGTGGCGCTGAAGTTGACCACCAGATCATCGCTTTCACGCCTGGCCGAGGCCAAGTTCGATGCCAGTGGCGGCACTGTTTCTGCAAACCCCCGACGCGTCCAGTCCTCGACGCACGCGCTCTTGGATGCCACCCGCGCAGGCCATGGCGTCGCGCGCCACCGACGCGCCTGGGCAGCGCTCGCCTGCCAAGATCGACCTGCTCAAGTTGGTTCAGCGCTGCGCCGCCCTCGCGTGCTGCGCCGCGCCTGCATCGCAGACATCATGCTTTTTCAGCAGCAAGGGGGAAAAGTGTGGGTCCCCATCGGGTGTGACGCCCCACGCCTGCGAACTGCGCGATGCAGCGGGTCATCACCGTCTTGACGATCGGACCCATATATTTTTCGGTGCATGTGCGCGTTGTTCCGTCATATGCGCTGGTTGCGCCGCGCCCGGCTGTCCCTGGTCCTGCATGTGGTGCATTCGCCGCCCTAACCGGCCAGCTTCCACAGGACCATCGCAGCATGACGCACGACCCCCTTCCCTCGTCTCGCATCGCTCAGGTCGCCGCTCTGCGGCGGCGGGGCTCTCCGAAGATTCCCTCGACCGCCTGTTCCTCTCCGCCCTGCGATGCAGCGGCGCCGACGCGCGCGCCGCTGCACCCGCGGGCGCGGCGCGCGCGCTGCTGGACGCCGGTCTCGCCGGCTGCGACGCGCACCAGCGGCGTCACCCCGCGGTCGCGCGGCGGCCGCCTTACGACGATTTCAGGAAGTCATCCGCACCTGCTGCTGCCGTCCTCACACAGGCCGTTCAATGCTGATGCTCTGCGTTGCATGGCATGAAACTGTTGCATAACGTGGTTGGTTTGCAATTCGCCGCCAGACGTGCCAGTACTGGTTCTTAAAATGGGGTTGAGCTGAAGCCCACGAGCGCCTGGCATCAAGATCATGGTCAAGCAGCGCTCTGCACGACGTCGCCCGCGCGCTACACTGCGCGCGCGGATGCTCGGGGAGTCGTGGCGTGCGGTGCCGCGCCGCTGCAGGAAGCGCGAGGTCCGCGCCCAGAAGACCGCGAGCTGGCCGCCGATTGTGCGGCGCTGGAGGCAGCTGCGCGGAAGCTGGACGACGCGCTGGTGGCGCGGGCGTCGGCGGGCGACGCATGGCGGCTGTTCAGGCGTCTGCTGGTCTTCTACTCCCAGGTGCGGGCGGTTGGCGCCGCGCCAGGTGCTGCACGAGTGCAGGCCTCTAGAGAGGGCGGGTGACCCGGTAACACAAAGTGCTGGACCTGACTTGCGTATGGTTATCGGGTGACCAACTCAGCGATTGGGTCGTGCTATAACGAGGGGATGCTCGTCTATGTGCTGGCGCCTCGGCTTCGCCGGACGCACCCTCTGCGCTTAGGCAGCGGGTCGCGCCCACGCCACCTTTGACGCGGCCTCCCCTGCTTGCTTTCGCGCAGCACGGAGCCCTGGTGGATGCCGGCCAGGTGGCAGGCAGCGCGGGGTCAACGCCCCGCAGCGCACGCCTCACCACTCGACTCGGCAGCCGCCTGGGGACCCCGCGGGCCGGCGCCCGCTCGGCTGCCGCGGCGCCGGGGGCCTTTGAGAGCGGTGCCGGGGGGGCAGCGGCAACGGCGGCGGCGGGGTTGGCGGCGGCAGCGGGGGCAGCACTGAGAGGGAGCGGCTGCGGCAGCCGACACTGGTCGCCCAAGCCGGTGCGGGTGGCGGCGGCTTTGGCGAGCAGCTGCAGCGTGGGACATCGGCCATGGCGGCAGTGGGACCAGCCGGCCCCCCAGCGCACCGACCTGGCGGAGGCAGTCGGGTTGGCTGCGCGGTACAGCCAAGCAGCCGCTCAGCGTGCCGAGGTAGGGCAGCGGACGATCTGGCCACGCGCGGCTCGACGGCAAAGAGCTCGCCTCTGGACACAAACGCCAGTTTTTTTTGTCGGGTGGTCAAAGGAAATAGTGCCCTTACTTTGGTCAAAAAGCTTTGCGGGGTGCACCAAAAGCAACCGAGAGTTGCGGCCAGCGAAGCTCCGGCAGCCGGCGATGGATCAGCGGGGCATAGCTGTCAGGCGATCGCCACATCGCCGCGATCGCCTCCTCGCGAGGGCGATATTCTGACATTGACGAAAATGTTTAGAATATAAAGTACATCCATCACCCTCCGTGTGTTCGAGACAGCGACTGGGACGTTTGATTTCGTCCGCACGGCTTCGGGCTCGGTGCACAGTTACTCGAGCAAAGAGCCCGCCCAGCGATGCAGGATGCCAGCCCGTTTTGTTCGTCCAGACAGCCATAACAGCTCCTCCTCCTTTATTCACCCCGAACCTCAAACAGATGATGCCCAGAGCTCCCGCGCGCTCAGGTGGGCGGGTATGAGGGCTGGAAATGATCATAGTGGTGATCTAAGTCTGGTACAGCTGCTGGATCCTGCTGGATCGCCTGCGCGGCTGTGCACGGTGCACGCGCCTGGCGGGTGCTCGGACGGTCTGGGAGCAGCGACACCGCTGCCGTGGCAGGTGGCAGTCTTGGACGTCCCTCGAAGCGTTTCTGTGTGCTGCGAGCAGCCTGCGCACCCTGCTGCGACTCGGGGCCAGCGCCGAGATCGAGACCCTACGCACCCATTTCCGGCCTGTGGTGCAGCTCGGACGCCATCAGGGCCTGATCGTGTCAGAGTGTCGGTAGCCGGGCCTCCAGGCCTGTGGTGGCCAGTGTACTCACTGGCCACCAGTGCTGCAGAGGCAGGGTTGCTGGCGCCACCTCACTCCACCACAACCCGCCCCGCCTGATCTGGCGGCGGCACCGGGGTAGTGTGTCAACAGGCAGGCTGCAGTTGAGGCGTCGGCCCACGCAGCAGCAATGAGGCTAGGGTTGGTCCACTGGTGACGCACGTCACACCTGCCCCCTCCACAACACCCACCAACCCACCTCACAGCGTGAGCGCCAGGCCAAGTCCACCAAGCAGGGTGCGACCGCCAAGTCGACCAAGAAGGTGGGTCAGCAGCCTAGCTAGGTAGCACAGCCGCCAGGCGCCTGCAAGCATGGCATCCCGAGTGCCTGACATGAAGTTGTATACTACTCACACACCTGCCTGACTCACGCGCCTGCTGTGCCGTCCCGCGCACCACCACAACCAACCACACACGACCCCCCACAAGCACCACCAAGAAGGCCGCCCCCGCCAAGACCCTATCCTGGTCGGCCCCGACAGGCCCACTTCCGGGCCCGTACAACGGCTCGACCCCGGCCTACCTCACCGGCGAGTTCCCCGGCGACTACGGCTGGGACACCGCCGGCCTCTCGGCTGGTGAGTCACGCGCCGCCTCCAAGGGACGACTGTCGCGCCACGGCTAAATCAATATTGCCCGCAAGCAGCTGGCAGTCCCCGACAGATCGCAATGGGGCAAGCCGCTGCTTGGCGTCGACGTGTGGGAACACTCCTACTACATCGACTACCGCAACGCCCGCCCGAAATATCTCGACCCCACGCCTGGTCCGCCTACATATCGCGATCACGATCGACCCCACCATCGTGCCGATGATCACCATGATGAAAGGCTCGATCAGGCTGGTGATGGCGTCCACCGAGTTGTTGACTTCCTGCTCGTAGAACTCGGCCACCTTGAACAGCATGGTGTCCAGCGCACCGGCCTCTTCGCCGATGGCGGTCATTTGCACCACCATGTTGGGGAACAGCCCCACCTGCTTCATCGCCACGTTCAGCGGAGCCACCGACACGTCGGTCGCGCATCTGTGCACGGCGGAGGACACCATGTTGCCGGTGGCGCCGTGCCAGCTCTCACCGCCGTGACGGAGTGGCACGCACAGCCCGTTGATTTACCTGCGCCCGTGTATCCTGCCCCCCCATGTTCACCTCCCAGGTCATCCTCATGGGCCTCATCGAGGGCAACCGCGTGAACGGTGGCCCGGCCGTGAGGGCCTGGACCCCCTGTACCCCGGCGAGAGCTTCGACCCCCTGGGCCTGGCTGACGACCCCGACACCTTTGCTGAGCTCAAGGTGAAGGAGATCAAGAACGGCCGCCTGGCCATGTTCTCCATGTTCGGCTTCTTCGTGCAGGCCATCGTGACCGGCGCCGGCCCCATCGCCAACCTGGACAGCCACCTGGCCTCGCCCGCCACTAAGAACGCGCTGGGCGTATCGCCGAGTGATCGGGTTCACAGGCAAGTCAGGGACCGTCCTGGCTGTCATGAGCGCTGAAATCATGGCACAATGCATCTGTGTTGCGCTGGTACCTTATGTGTGAGGTTTCGCTGCAGCAAGTAGTGACACGCAGCCAGGTCAGTGGTACGCATGTAGATTGAGCAATCAGATTGCACTGAAAAGACACAACAAACTTCAGTCACAGAGACGAATTTAGGTGGAACGGACCGATGTCCAGGCCCAAAAGCCCCTGCGGGTAGCCGTGGCGGGGATTAGTCACGGGCATATTGGCTGGATCTTTAACTGGAAAAGATAATAAAAGACATCGAGCTGGTGGGGATTTACGAAACCAATCTCGAACTGCGGGCCGCTTTCGATCACAGCTGCTACGCCGCTGCTCCACATTTTTCGACGCATGATGCCACCAGGCAACTTTCATACCTGTCGGAACACGATATGGCCTGCTCTACCTTGCGTGCAAGACGGAACGTTTGCCTGCCGCGGGATCCGGTGAAGCGCGCGATCTGCTGGCAATGGTTGATGTTCCAGGTGTCCGGCGTGGGTCCGGCGTAGTCCGTGCTCAAGCCACAGGCGCATTTTTCCCATTATGCCAAGGACCGACATCCCTATGCGATCGAACGCTACAGTCGTGAGGTCGACCGGTTGATGATGGTGCTCGACAAACGGCTCGGCGCTGGCGGAGTGGCTGGGGGGACGACGAATATAGCATCGCCGACATGGCGACCCTGCCCTATCTGCGCCGCCAATGATCGAGGAGGTCCGGGCAATTCGGGGACAGTGACCCTCCTCCACGCCTTTCGACCGCCATTTTTGCGGCTCAGCATATTGCCAACGCACATATGGATGCCCTTGCCGAAGGCGAGGTGGCTGCGCGCATTGGCGCGTTCCATGTCGAAACGGTCGGGATCGGGATATTTGGCAGGGTCGCGGTTTGCCGCCGCATAGCGCAGCTGGACCATCGCACCCTTCGGGATTTTGACGCCGCCAAGCTCGGCATCCTTCAGCACCATGCGCCACATGCCCGCTCGGGTCGGGCTTTCGGTGCGCAGCACTTCGTCAATTCGACGAGATTGATGATCGCGCGTCATTGCCTTGTCGACAGCGGCGACCGTCAGCAGTCGCGTCGTGAGCGCGCCGCCGGAGACGCAGCCGATGTGTAAGGCGCGCGCCTGCGAGGCTGCCGCCGCGCCCGAGGCCAAGTCCAGCCCACCACCGCTCATCAAATGGCTGGATAGCCTGAGCTTCACGTCAGTCAGCACGAGTGTCGCAAACAGCGGCTGCGCAAGCCCTGACCCCAGGCATCCTGCGTGCCCGACCGCGGAGACCTCAGCGGCTGCCTTCCCCCCATCGTGTGGCAAGGTGGCCGTCCCTCTGGGAAGGGCAGCGCTCTTGGCAGGTGCGTCACTGGCAAGCTCAACTCGAATCGTAGCGGGGCTTGCGTCCTCACTGGTTCGCAAAGCAAGCGGCCGGTTCGTCCTTGCACTCACAAGGACGCATTCACACGCCCCGCGCTGTTCGGCTCCCTGCCCGTTTCCGCCCGCCCCCAGCCTTCACGGAGACGAGCTTCAGCGCAACCCCGCCCGGCAGCCGGATGAGACGCTCACTGCCGGCTCGAGCCCCTCTGGCGGCGCCCTGTGCGCACGCGGATACGCCCTGAGCGACCCCGCGCCGCCCTCGGCCCTCGCCGGCGGCGCCGCGGCCGCACCCGGCGGGCCCCTGGAGCAGCAGCCGGGGCGCGTGGCATGGAGCAGCGCGTTTTGCTGCGCGCCGCAGCAACGCGACGGCGCGCAGGATGCGTGCGCGCCGTCGCGGCCGCTGGCGGAGCTTGGGCACCCTTCTGATGCCCATTGGCCGCCTAACAAGGTTGGGCTCAAGCACCAGCACGAGCAAGCGCAGGAGCAGCAAAACGCGGCGCCGTCCGGCTCGGCCCAAGCCGGCTGCACGCACGGCGTGCTCCCGTCGACGCCAGAGCCCTGCAGCCCCTCACCGCCGCACCCACACGACCCAGCAGCAACGTGCACGCCGCCGGCCTGGTCCGCTCTCAACGTGACGCCGGACGCTGCTGCGCTTGCTGGTGCCGAGGGTGGCGCCTCGGCGTGGCTGGACGGCGAGCTGCCCAGCAGCGCCGCCGCGGCCGCCGGCGCCGCCGCCGCACGCACAGGCGACGCTGCGGCTGACGTGCTCGCATGGCGGTACCGCTTCGCCCACAAGTGGCGGCGCGCGCGTCATGGCACCCTAGGACCAATTGGACGACTCGCCAGACCCCCTGGCCTTCCTCTCTGCGCACGGCGCCGCCGCCACCGTCTCCCTCGCCACGAACGGCCCGTCAGCCGTCAGCCGCATCGGCCTCGGGGGCCCTGCGCCGACGGCGGCAACCGTGGCGCTCGAGTCGCTACACCCGCCTTCGCCGCCGCAGCGCGCGCCGCGCCTGCAACGCGGCGGCGGGGGCAGCCGCGATAGCTGCAGGAGCGGCGCCAGCAGCCTGGCAGGCAGTGGTCACCCAGAGGGCGGGTGCGGCGTCGCGCTGCCGCGCGTGTCAGCGGAGGCGAGATGCACAGGCAGCTGGTAGCAGAGGCGCAGCGCGCGCACGCCGCGCTGCAGCAGCTTGGCGCCGCGCAGCGGCGCGAGGCCGCCGCGGCCGCCAGCGTTCGCGCCGCTGCAGCGCCCGACGGCGCGCGCGCCGAGCGCGGGTGGGTCGGGACGCTGCTGCCCGCGGCGCGATGGACTGGTCATCCGTGTGCGAGACGCGTTCGTTCTGATTCGGGCGTCCGACGACGGGTGTGGCCGCGCCCGCAGCAAGCTGCTGCCGCGCTCGCGCGGCGGCGGCTGCGGCGCCGAGCAGCTTCATGCAGAGACGCGCGCCGAGGCGGCCGCCGCGGCGGCGGCCGCCGGGCTGCTGCGCGGCGCGCGCCTGCGGCTCGTTGGCCAAGGCACGCTCTTCAACGCCGGCTCTGGGCGGCTCAGGGTCGGCCCTGATGTGGAGCCGTCGGCTGGCGGGGCGAGCGCCCGCGCGATGGCACCGGCAAGGACGCCCCATCCGACTTCGGCACCTTCTCCCGGGCGGCGGGAGAAGGCACGTCGCTCAGAACGGCAGCTTCATGCCAGGCGGCAGCGGCATGCCGGCGGTGGCCGAGGACATCTTTTCCTTCGAGGCGGCATCGACCTTGTTGGCGGCGTCATTGGACGCGCGGCCACGAGATCCTCCGCCATCTCCGATGGTCGCTTTGTGGTGAACCCCCCCCCCCTCGAAATATAGGAAGTGATGCCTGCCTGTGGCCGACCGGCCCAGGGCTGGTTAAGATTTTAACCAGGCTTAAATTGCCCAACTTTAGAACGTGCGGTCTAGAGCGGTTCCTGAAACAGGAGGCTAGCTATGCCAAGGGCAGGATTTAACCGAGCACACACATTTTTTCCATTGCAATGAACGATAACAGCGTGCCAACGCGCAGCGGCACGCGGATCAGCGCTGCTTGCTTTGGCGCAGGCAAGGCGCACGGCGATATATGATTGGTCCAAGGGGCCTAGTGCCCCCCTCGCGACACGCCCTTGCGATGTCTCCGCGCCGGAAGTGGCGCGTGCGCCCGTGCGCAGCCCCAGTTGAGTCACTGCGCGGGCCTCGTGGGCGTCTGCGGGCGCGCGGCCAGGCCGCAGGCATTGCACGCGCGTATCGCGCCGGCTTGGAAAGCCTGACGTAGCTCCGACCCGCGTTGAGGTCCTCACTGCTGCCGCATTTTGGCCTGCACGGGCCGCAGAACTGTCTGTGCTGCCTATGGCTGCGCCGTCGCTGATTCGCCCGCCAACTGTCGGCGACCTTTCCCCGCTCGGAACGAGGCATGAACTGCCACCCTTCATGCAGGCCGGCGCGCGCATGAGGCGGCGGTCGTCCACTGGCGACCGTCTATCTCGCAGGGCAGGTCGGCGCCCCGGGCGAAAGCGTCACGAACCAGACGCAGCGACCCGGCAATCCGAGACACCCGGCTCGAGGCCTGGCTTGAGGTCAGGCAAGCCAGGGTTGACGTCGCTCCCATGTCCATACCTCTGCTGGCTGGCACTGACCCCGATTCCCCGGCGTTGCATCCAGGCACACATGGCGTGCACGCACATGAATGTCACCCCCGTCCTTTGCGACCGGGGCGCGGCGCGTCACACAGGCCGCCCTGGACAACGCCGGCATCGCTCGGAGGAAAGGCGACGGGCGCTCCCTCGCCCAGCTGCGCCATGCTTGGATACATTCGTCTTGGGTGCAGCCGCCGCGGCGTCCAGCGCGGCCACCAGCCTCCTTCCCCCTTTGCTCGCACTCTTCCTGGGCGTCGACCTGCACTCTCGCCGCGAAATATCTGTCGGTTGGACGCCGCCCTGACGTGGCGTCCCTCCTCACACACACAGCACTCCTCTCTGTCCTGCACCACCGCACAGTCCCCCACACGTCCCGATCTGGCGGCCCGGCCGATCGCGACCGTCGATCCGGGCGCGACCCTGCCGTTCAGCACCCCGCATTCGAACCCCGTCGGCAAAATGTCGCTGAGCATGACGAGCGCGTCCTCGTCGACACCCTCGGGTATCCTGTAAAGGCTGGTGTCGGCGTGGGGGATGCGCACATATTCGGCTTGCGTGCCGCCGCATGCAGGCGCGCGCCAGGTTGCAGCTCAGGCAGCGGGGTTGATCACATCGTCCAGCGTGCTGCTGCACCTGGATCTTTGAGCACATGGCCTGCCCTGGTTAATCCTGGGACTGCCGTCCACCACCTTTTTTGTGATCACTTGAGCCAGTGCCAGCAGTGGCGCACGGCACTGGTGGATGTGCGATGCGGCAGCATCCACCGTTTTTGCGAACTCTATGCGTGGTTTCTGGGGCAACACTTTGGCCTGTTCTCAATTCAATCTGCACTGTTGCCGCCTCACAACGATTGCTGGACGCACGCTTGCGGCGCGGCTTCTGAGGGGCCGCTGCTTGTGGTATTTGGGCAATCGCATGGCCTTGCCTCCCCCGTTTCGGCCGCTCCCGCCGCCAGCATCTTTGCACTGCCATAAATTTCAACACACTCGTACAGAGTTTGCTAGATGTGACATGTGCTAGTTTGTAAGTCCTATTAGGCATTTATGAGATTATTATGCAGATATGTGGGAAGGCAATCTGGACCGGTCGGGATGGGGGCGCGGCTGCTCGGCCACGGGCAGGGAGGTGTGCTGGGGTGGGGTGGACTAGTTAACAATGGATGCCTAATTTCGATAAAACGTATTTCCAACAAAGGAACAGGATATACTGGTGATACAGCAGCGGCAGGCAGACGCGGCGCCTGCATGAGGGGCGGCATTCAGGCATCCACGCGCTGGGCAGCTACACCTTGCACCTGTGGCGCCACGCAGCGCGTCGCCCGCTGCGGACCTGTTCGACGCGCGACCTGGGCAATACCGACGACGAAATCGCCAATGGCACCTATGTACCGCCGCGTGGGGGACCCTACCCGCTTTCGGCCTTTACCGCGCCGCGCGTGGACTATTCGCTGTTCGCCGTGCACATGTTGCCGTCGGCATCGGGGCTGCAAAGCCTGCCAGAAGTTCGTGGCCGGCGGCGCGTACACTAGTCCGGCGCGAGCCGCCGACCTGCGCCGCACCTCGCGCAGGGCATGATGCTGCGACGTGCCTGCGGCATGCTATGACGCCGCCCCCTGCTCGATGCTGACTGCGGCTAACCCCGTCGTCACGCCTGCGCGGGCCTGGGGCCTGGCGCAGCTCACGGCCCGGGCTGCGGTGTATGGACGCGTCCTCATCCGTCCGCGACCCTTCCCCCCACCCCGGAGACGCCTTCGGCTGGCTCCGGCCACAGAGATCGATCGGCTGTTCGAAGATGTCGAGGCCCGAGCGGGCGGCCCTGCTCGCCAGCAGCGCACTTGCTTGGCGGCAGTGGGTTGGGACTGGGGCCTGACTGAACATCATTGCTGGATGCGACCTTACGTTTATGTGTTACATGAAACGAGATTCCAGGCTCCTTGACTGCCTTTGACTACACCACAGCACCGCAGCCCGATGGCTTTCGTTCTGCCCAGGCTCCGGGCCGCACCCATGCAGCGCATGTACCGTTTGTCGGCCGCCTGGCCGTCCTAATCGCGGTGGCAGACAGCCGAAGTGCTTGCAGCTACCACAGCACAGCCGCGTCAGTCAAAACTGGTTGTTATGCAGGCGCTGGAAAACGAAAGCCAGATTAGCTCGTTTTTCTGCGGCCTTGTATGCTGCCAGTGGGATTTGCCACAATTATCAAGATAGTAAGCAAGGAAACGCGCTCCGACAGTGCTCGTTCTGCAAGTGACCGGGAAATTCAACGAATCACCACGACCGCGAGAGACTCGGGGCTGACACTGGCGCAGTTGATGTGCCTTTCACAACAATTGAATTCCGTAGTCGCGCGCAGGGGCAGCTTTGTCGCTGGTTGAGTTATCGGGTGACGGGCATGAACTCGTCTATGAATTCGCAGCCAACGCCGAGCAGCCGCCAACGGGATGTGCCGTCGTTGCTCCGGCGGATGAGCGACATCGGCGTCAGCTTCAAGGATCTGCACACGAAGCAAAGCTCGCTCGAGGATATTTTTGTCGGGCTGGTGCATCGCGACAAAAGTGTCGGCGCGACGGGAGAAGCCGCATGATCTCGAACCTTCGCGGCATTCGCGCGATCTACCAGTTTGAAATGGCGCGTTTCGGCCGCACCTTCTGGACCAGCCTGATGCTGCCCGTGATCACCACGGCGCTCTATTTCGTCGTCTCGGATCGGACGGCTGATCTACCCGGCCGCGCCGGGCGCCAAGAGCGGGTCTGTGCTGGACGGACCATGATCGGATGCCGAAAGGTGGGGGGCGAGCGGGCTTAGTGTGCTCAGCGACACTTGAACCCACCAGCACGTCGAAAGCTACAAGATCGCCGACATGCTGGCCAAGGAAGGCATTTGTTCGGCGATGTGGGCCGACTGGTGGGGCTTCAAGATGGAAGCCTATGACAGCGTGAACGAGAATGTCCCGCTGGTCCATAATGCCGGCGCCTGCGCGATCGTCCATTCGGACGACGCGAACCAGATCCAAGTCTCTCAAGTGGCGGATCGCCAAAAACGTGCTGCATGGCGACCATGGCATCATGGCCGCCTCGGCGTGACCTTTGGCAGCCACGATTATCCCGGCATCGACATCGTGATGCCCGACCTCGAATTCATCGAGCGATCAGCATGCAGCAGGACCTGCTCGGTATCGTGTCTGACGGCAGGGCAGAGGCATTCGGCGCGCTGCCCTATCTCGCCGCCGACCTGGCTGCCCTCTAGCGACCGCTGCACGGGGTGTCTGACTGCGCGCTCGATGCCTGGCAACGCGGTGACTATCAGGCCGCGGTCGCCGCCTGGCGTCCCGAAGCGCTGGCGGGCGACGCCGATGCCCATGCTGTCAACGGCGCCTTGGCGTTCCGCGGCTCTGCCGCGACCACGGTCATCTTCAGCCCCGGGATGCGCACGTCGAAGTAACTCATCGCCGAGCCGTTGATGAAGCGCAGCAGCACCTTCTCGCCGCTGCGGAACAGGCCGGTCCAGTTGCCCGCAGGCGTGGTGCCGTTCATCAGGTAGGTGTAGGTATGCGCGTTGACGTCGGAGAGGTGGTGGGCGTGCGTGCATCCGGCCCGCGGCCTTGCGGTCGGCCACGAGTCGGTGGCGACCGAGCATTCGCTGAATGGTATCGGTGTCGGCGGGGATGGTACTTTGGGATATATTGGGGCCCTTTTTCTCACAGGCCGTTCGGCTTGTTCAGTTCCTGCCAGTTCTTTGCGTTGAACAGACACAGGCTTCCCCTTTGGGTTGGGCAGGACAGGGCGAGCCATGCTGCAGGTGCCTTGAGCTTCATGCCGCTCGCGCCGCCGCTTGCCAGCCCCCGACGAACCCGGTCCGGTCCCGACTGCAAATCGGCAGGGCGCAGCCCTGCAACAGACGGCACCGGAGCTGTTTGCTGGGCGGGGACGGGCCGGTGCTGGAGGCCAAGGTCACTTCGCGTGTCCGAGGTTATGGCGCTGTCAAGATATGCGGGCCTGAATGACGGTGCGTCGGTGCTGATCTGCGCCGCGCGGCTGCGCTCGTCGCAGTCAGGCGATGGCTGCGTCGTGTGCTCACGTGGGGGTAGGAAACGGCTTTGCCGAGAGCGTGTCGCGCTGAGTGGCCGGGCGCTGCGGCTGATCAATTCGGTGCATTGGCAGCCATTTTGGGTTCGCCTTCAGCTTTTCGACCTTTCCGCTGTTCACATCGACGTTTGCACACCCCAGCGGGCTCTGTGGCGGAAGGCTCTTTTGTGCGTGGTGGAGATCGCAAGGATCAGGCCAAGCGTCCTTCAAGGCGGACTCGGGGACGAGGCAAGCATGTATGGCCCTCCTGTGACTTGGCGTCGAACGCCCCTGATAATTTTGGCCATCACAGCCAGCCGGCTATGGGTGACAATCATCACCAAGACGCTGTCAGTGACGTGACATAACGAGTCGCGTTTGTCAAGTGACATTGACAAAGTGGGCGCATTGCTGGCGCGCCGATCGCTTCGGATCGGGTCGGGCGTGCATTAAGCCCACCAGCGGCCTGGATGGCGTGATTTTGGACGCCGCTCCGCCTGCGTTGCCCTTCAGGTGCCGCCCCTCCACCTCTGTCCGATAACCGCCCTCGCCACGCCCTCCCGACCCCGACCCTCACCGCTACAACCTGCTGGAGATCATCGAGAACGCGAAGCTGCCGATCATCGGCGATCCTGCGGCGGGGCACCGCATCCGATGGCGGCGATCGCGACCCAGCATTCGCGGCGGCGGTACTATGAACGCCATCGCCAGGGCGAGGGATTGGCGGTGCGCATGGCGCGTGCGTAAGCTGCGGTGCAGAGCGCGGCCCGCCGGCGTCATGCCTGCCGCAGCCCCAGCAGATTCTGCAACTTCTCAGATCACAATTTTTCTATCGGCATGTCACGGCCACGGCTTGTGCACATTGTGCGGCTGCGCACCTTTGCCCCCCCTCTTGATGCACCGCCCCAGCTCAAACCGATAAATCCTGTTGCCGAGCGACTTCGACATCTTCAGACCCTTGGAGTCCATCGTGAAGCCGTGGGTCAGTACCGCCTTGTACGGCGCCTGGCCCCGCGCCGCTGCAGATCCAGCAGCGACGACTGGAACCAGCCGCGCATGCTGGTCGCTGCCTTCCAAGTCCGCGGCGGAAGCCGCTGTGGAGGCGGCGCGTCCAGGTGCGGCGCAGCGCGGCGCGGTGCGGCCGCGGTCGCGAACGCGCGTGCCTACTGCGAGCGCCAACGGCGGGCACGGAACCGATTGCGCTGCCGGCAGAAACAGTGCCGTAGCGGCGCTGCCCGCGGAGCCGTGCTTCGAACGCATAGGGTGACGCCGTCCTCTGCACCGCTGTTTTGAAACCAAAGGTCTGGTCAGTCGTCCGACTCACGCCCCTCTCTGCCCGACCTCCGAATCGCGCCGTCTCCTCGCAAGGACGACGGCAGCGGCAGCGCCGCGGCGGCTGCACGCTTCAAGTGGCGCCTGACCACACCGAGCCCCGAGATGCTGCGCGACCTTCCCGCGCTGCTCGAGGAACAGGTGGTCGCGGGCGGACAGGAATTCATCCGGTCGAGCTTCCTGACCTTCGGGCCGTCGAGCCTCGACTTCGAACTGCTCTTCGACGTGTTCAGCGACGAGTTCGACGTCGTCGCCGCGGCGCGCACCGATATCGGCATCCGCCTGTTCAGGCGATGGCAAAGGCGGAGATGAGTTCGCGGCAGCGGCGGCGGCGACGGCGGCGAGCAGCGGCGGCGACGAGGCCGGCGGACGGCGGCGGCCGGGAGGGGGAAGCAGTGGAGAAGGTGCTGGAAGGACAGGAGAAACGATCTTGGCTGCTAGCTGTCGCGGACGATCAGGGCGACCGGCATCGCGCGCGATGCGCCGCTTTCCGGCACACGGACACCGGCCGGGGGGCGGCCTCCCGGAATGCGCTTCTGCGAGCCGCACCGTCGACGGAGTGGGCGCGGCGGCGGCAGCGGCGGCGGCGGCGGCTGGCGCGGCGCACGTCAGGGTTTGGCCGGGCGAGTTGGAGGCGTATGCCAAGTTCAAGGAAGAGGGGCTGCTGAGGATTCTGGCGGTGCACGCGTGACCGACGGCCCTGCGCTGCGCGCGAATCCCTGGGGGCGGCGTGGCAGACGCGCGCAGATTGTTTTTGCCGGAGGCGCAGAAAGCGCGCGAAGGCTGAAATCTGGATGGCGCCCCTTTTCGGTCGCCGGCCAAAGTTCAGACCGCATCGAAAGCGCGATGCTTATGCCACCACAAAAAATCATGTAGATGGTTAATGAGTTCGTCAGACATGAATGTGGAATCTGGCCGCATGCCAGCACATACGCTTTATTGCATTCACAAATAGGCGGTTATGCAGCTCTAAATGAGTCGTTGAAAGCAACAACAATGCGTCCAGCCGGCCTGGTCCCCTTGGTGCCTTTTTTTGCGAGATCACATCACGTGGATGGGCGCCGCCACCTCCTGAGTCCGCGGCTTTGGATGTATGGCTGCGCCATCCCCCGGCGACAGCGGAAAGTTGGGCGCCATGACCAAGCAACCCGTTGCAAGTCGTCAGGCGGGCCACCCGGTCCCATCCACTAATCGTGCCTGCATGGTGAACCTGCCCATCATCCCCTGATGGCGCTCAATTCCCTGCAGAACCGAGCAGATTCTGGTCCTCGCGTTGTAACCGATGCTGCTTTTGCGGAACATGAATTAGAAATATATAAGCAAAACGCGCTGCAAAGACTGGCGGTGAACCTGCGGCAAAGTGACTTTGTAGCTAACCGGAATATTGATGCCTTACTATTCGGACGGGAGCACCCTTACGCGAGAAGTATACGGACGGGCAGCCGTATATACAGAGCCCTGCGTGAGCAATAGCGCATTCCATAGGGTAGCCCCATCCTCACCCTCGATTAGCCAAACGAGCCCGTCGGCGGGCATGGCCTGGGTTGTCGAGCCTTTCAGGCAGGGGTATGCGGCGGGGCAGCAGGCATGGCATCGGGTCCCGATCACCAAAAAGCGACAGGGAGCCGGGTGAGATTCCCTACTACGGTGCATCTGGTGTTGTCGATCATGTAAAGGGGCATTTGTTCGACGAAGAGTTGTTGCTTGTGTCCGAAGACGGCGCAAACCTGCTTGCCCGTACCTATCCGATCGCCTTTTCAATATCGGGCAAGGCGTGGGTAAACAATCATGCGCATGTCCTGCGCTTCGATGATGTGACAACACGCCCACGCGCGACGTGCGCTCGCCGCGCCGCACCGCATTGGCAAACGATGGGCTGGCAAGAGGCGGCGGCAGGGGCGGCGATGCCGTCGAGCAAACGATGCAGCACGGGTGCAACGTGGCACGCGCGGGGTCATCAAATCCTGGCACCCAGAAGCGAAGATAAAGCTGTCTGGCGGACAACCGGAACGCTATGGTGTGGGGCCGTGAGCTTGGCACCAGTGCGGCACGCAAAATGGGCCAGGATGATATGTCGGTTGTCGATGCAACGCTTGGCGTGCACGGCGTCGAAGCTGCGCATCGCGGTCGGCCCCGGCCAAATGCGTCGCCGAGTGATGTCGTGCCATCAGCGCAGCGCCAGGTTGGCCTTGCGCCGCCCTTGCGCCTCAGGGCTGAGAACAGGCCGCCGCGCTTCTTGAGCTCGCCGCCGCCCTCGCTCGCCGCCGCTCGCCGCGCAGGGTCGCTGGCCGCCTCGGGCCGACGTGGGAAGCCGAAGGGGGCAGGCGGTCGAAGCGGATCGCTGCAAGGGGGCAGGCACAGGCGTGCGAAAAGCAGGGGGTTTCCGGGCGGGCAGGGCGTGCTGCCCCAGGGGCTACAGCTGCAAACATTCTCGGCCATGACCCATGCAGCCCCGACGGCAGGGCCCCTCAATCGCGCCCCGCCTGACCGCTATGCCCCCGCCCGCCGATGGGCCCGCACCTGCCCAGGCCCCAGGCCGTAAGTGTAGCGGTTGGTCGTGGCAATCGTGAGCGCGTCCGGCTCGTCCGCCGCGCCGCCGCCGCCGCCCCCGCGCCCCCGCGCCGCCTCGAACGCCGCGTTGATGGGGTGCACGGCCTGCTCCGTCAGGCGGGCGCTGACCGGCGGGGGCGGGGACGCGAGGGCGGAGGATGCAAGGCCTGGCCGCGGCGGTGGTGCCCGCAAGTTGGTTTTGCTACGAAAATGGGGTGAAGAACCTGGTGAACCACGACAAGGGGCGCACGTTCGAGGTCATATACAAAACACTGACCGAGGAACTCGGTTACAATGTCTACTGGAAAGTCATCAATTCAAAATCATTTGTCCCCCAGCAAAGGAGCGCATGTTCTGGACATGTGACCGTCACGGTCGCATGTTTGGTCGGCAAAGTGCCGGCTGTTCAGCACTCGCCTCGCCCACCTGCCGGCCCGCAACGTCAGGCGGTGACTTGGGCAGCTTAAGCTTGGGCACCTTGAGCGCCCCGGCCGCATCATCAGCGCCGCCGCGCCGCAGCGGCGACGGCGACGGCCGGAACGAGGGGATGGGTGGCGGCTTGGGCTCACCGGCGTCTGGGCCGGACTCTGCACCCAGGTCGTCTGCCAGATCATCGACTGGGAAGCTGTTAACCTTGGACAGCACGCGGTCGCCCGTGACAGACAGCTGGTTCTTGGCCGGTGAGCCTGGACGTTGCCACGCGCGGCCGGAACCGACGGCGAGGATGTTGCGGATGCGGGGGGTGGTGGCGCACACCGGACTGAACAACATGACTGGTGCAACGATAGGACATAAACCAATGATTTCCTTAACTATTACCGCAAATTGCATTGCGTCCATCGTCCGAACAATGACCGCTTCACTCGCCTGTCTGGCCGTCGCAAGGTCCTGTTCGCGATGGTCGCGTTGATCCTGCTGCTGGTCGCAGGCCTGCGCTGGGCCGGGTCACGGCAAGAGCCAGTTGGTGAGCACCGCGTGAGCGGGCAGGACAAACGCAGCCACGCCAATGGCGAGTTGGTCAGCGATTACGAAATATCGCCCGACGGCCGCACGCTGGCCTTCCGCCAGAATTACGACGCCTATGTCACCCCGCTGATGCCTGGCGCCGGCAGGATGTTTCGCTGGGTACCAGCATCAGCGATGCCGGCACCCGCCCCAGCTGCCCAGTATACTGCTGCTGTCATGGCGTGGGCGCGAATCCGCCAAGGGCGAAAGTGGCATCCAGACGTCACCCTTATCACCTTGCGATGAGGCGCTTCGAGTGTGCGCCTGCGAAAGAAGAATCTGATCCTTCGGCGCCGTAATCAATGTACGCCGGCCAAACGGAGCTAGCCGGCCTTTCATCATTAGATCGACCACATCATCCGGAAACCCTCTGAAATTGCACCCGAAGAAAAGCCTTCTGCTAAGAGCGCTTTTGTAAAAGGAACTTCAGAAGCCGTCCTCATGTGTCAGCGATCTGGGCACTAAGTGCACAACGTGAAATGTCTGTATTGATCAATGGTGAAAGTGGTACCGGGAAAGAGCATATTGCCCGTGCCCTCCACGACAGTAGCAAACGAGCCTCAAAGCCCTTTATCGCGGTAGATTGTGGCGCCTTGTCTTCCGAACTGGCGGCATCGGAGCTTTTCGGCCATGTCAAAGGAGCTTTTACCGGTGCTATTATTGACAAAACCGGCAGCCGCCCAGCACCCACAGACCCACTTTGGAGCTTATTGGGGACATTGCAAGTTAAATGCCAGCAGCTTGCCCGGTCTTCGCGTGGATGGCCTCGGCGACGGCTCGCGCGCCACCCTAGCACGTTCGACATCTGCCACTTCGAAGCGCCCGGCAGGGTACTACCGGCGGCAACGACGGGTCCGGGAGCAGAGGGGCGGGATCGACGGCGTCAGCAATGGCGTCGAGGAGGAGAGGCTCGACGTAAGCGACGACGCTGGGCGAAGGGGCGCCAGCGTCGCGCTCGCCTCGAAGCCGTAACTTCGCGCGCTCCCGGCATTGTCGCATATTGTCACCTCTATGTGGTCTGCGTCACCTGCGCCTCGCGCAGAATATGGAACCACAGCGGCGTGCGGTCGTCGAAGCCGTGCGGCTTGAGGTCGGAAAGGTCGCCTTTCGACAATTCGGGCAACTTCATCGCGCGCGCCACCCGCTGCACCCGACGGCACCAGCGAGCAGGGGCGCGCCATGGCCGGAGCCGATGCATTAGCTGCTGCGTGGCGACGCGCAGCGCACACATGTCGCGGGCAACTCCTGTGAGGGGATATCGCCGTGGCGGCAGCGCGACACCTTTGGCGCTCGTTGGCTGCAGGCGAGAAAGGCATGGCGCTGCCTGATCACAGATCGCATTGCGGCACACGCAGATCTGCGCCCTCCATACGCCACAGATCCTGCCATGGCTGAGTGTGATCGTTCGGCCATGTCCAATCCTGGACGGATGCTGAACGGGCACAACGGTTCTCGCGCTCTGGTGCTCGCTGCCGTGCATCTACATGAGCCTGCGAAGGTGCGGCGAAGCAACTCGCCTACCGACATGCGATCTGCTGGCAGCCGCGCGTGGCGCCCAGGCGCTGCTTCGAGGTAGCAGCGTTGCTGGGGCGCCCATCAACGAGCGATTCCAGTCAAAATGGCTCATGCTGTGTGACAGGGGAAGCGATCCTGCCGCCCCTGCAGCCCTGTGTATTGTTGTCCCAGATATAAGTGAGCCTGCCGGCTGGTAGCCGGACGCTGGGATCGGTCCCAAGTTTAAGGAGTCCACTGGATAGCTCAGCGCCCAGGTTTGAGCACTAGACTTGTAATCTAGGTGTCGGGGGTTCGATTCCCCCTCCACAACGGTCCTGAAAGACCGCCAGATTTAGGTTCTGGTTCCTTAACATGGGGTTCGGGGATCGGCTTGCGAAAGGGCAATGTCGTCGCCTGCACGGCTCGCTGGTCGGCGGGCCGGCTTTTCCCGGACGTCATGCTGAAAGCCGCCGCGGACGCACCACTGCAGCGTCTGCCGGAGATGCGTGCTGCGGATGGACCACCACTGCGCCTGGTGAGCCGACGAGATGGCCTGGGGGCGCCCCGCCCTATGGCCTGACTCCTTTCCTGGGGCTGGGCTGTTCCCGGGCGAGCCTCGCCCCTGCTGCCGCCGTGCAGGCCCGGCCTGCGCCCCAACCGCGTTCTGCAAAGCCACCTCGCTCGCCTCTGCCCGAGGGCCGATACCGGACTTCATCTCGCGACGCTGGCAGGAATGGCAACTGCGGGGGCTCGCGTGCTGTTCGGCTTCTTCCTGCTGCTGCGCTGGTCGACGCGCGTCGCACGCGCGCGGGACTTGCTTCTGGCGCATGCATGCACGTGCTGAGCGCGGTGTCTGCAGACCGCTTTCTCAAGTATCGGCTACATCGTTGGCATCAGGGGACACCGGCCAACATGCCGTCGCCTGTGGTTTTGCAACGCCCTGCTGGCCGATGCCGGAAAGCGCCGCTGTGGCAGTGTGGAGCTGGCGAATGGGATGCACCTTGCGCTCCTCGCGGTCGGGCCGGTCCGGCGCGTCACCGAGGCGGGCAGTGCGGGCCTCTGGGTGCACCGGTCCTCGAGGTATGCGCGCATGATGCGCTTGCGCCACCAGAACAAGCGCTCGAGCTGCCACCCATGTGCTCTGCAGTGTGGCGTCTGCATCAGGCACATCTTCGCACGCCCAGGCGTTGGCTGCTTGCATGCCGCCGCGTTGCTTGTTTGCCCCAAGCCGCGCAGCTTGGTCACTGTGCCACGTGTGCGCGTTCGCCGCTGTAATGCTGTAGGGCCTGGCCTTCTGCCTGGCCGCGCCGGCCGCGGTCGCGCTGTCGTCGCTGCTGTCGTGTCACGTGCGCATGGTGCTCACCAACAACGACCACTATTGAGTGGCGCGAGTGGCGTGACGGCTCAGCTGGTCTCCGCGATGCCGCGGCTGGACCGCCGCGGGGGCGCATCGTTGATCAACGAAGGCGGGCAACTCGGCATTTCGGTCAGCTATTATGACAGCAAATATGGCGTCCCCAGCCGCCCCGGCTCTGAGCATCATCATGGTGACGACGACCATGACGACGAGGATCACGACGACGAAGACCATGGCCACGAACATGGCGAGGGGCCGGTCACGACTCGCAGCTGATTTCGGGGCGTTTGTGGCCCCCACCGGCTCCTCTGTTCAGCCACCAACTGCAGGCTGTGCCCTTTCGCACCCTGCGCAGGCGTGTGCAACAACCTGCGGGAGGTGCTGGGCGAGAGCGCCGACGAGTGGTGCTGGCCGCCCGTCCGGCCCACGCCCGGCGAGGTCGTCCTGATGTTTGTATCCGCGAGCGGTGGCGGCAGCGGAGTGGTTAGACCTAATGATCGCTTGCCGCTGCAGTAACCTTCGAATCAGAGGGCGAGCCAAATAGGGACTGTCGCCTATTTAAGCTGCGGGTTGAACGCCATGTCACTCGACATCGATTATTACGAACTGCTCGAATGCGAACGCACCGCCGACGAGGCGACGCTGAAAGCCAGTTATCGCAAGCTGGCGATGAAATATCACCCCGACAAGAATCCGGGGTGCAAGGACAGCGAAGCGCGCTTCAAGGCGATACGAGGCCTTTGCTGCATACACGCCAAGCACACCCAAACCACGGTTGTCCGGAACATTGTTGTAACCGGCATGGTACTCATGGCGTTATCTGCCTCATGCAACCATATCTGGTAGGTCGCGCTCGGGCTTGAACGTGCGATAGTTGATCGTCTCGGGCTGGTCTTGATCTCGCCGAACGACCACGAACGGATGCGCTCGGGGCTCGCGATGCCGATCTTGATCATGTCGAAGGTTTCGGCCTCTGGATAGCGCAAGACGGGTTCAGGTGAGGTTGAGCGCCAGGCGACTGCGCAGACATGACCGCGCTCACTGCCCCGCTAGCGCTTCCGCCGCTGCGTGCCGGCCTGGCCAAGGACAGCCTGCGCCGCCGCTGCGCCGCCGCTGCGCCCGTCCAACCTCGCAGTCGCGGCGCTGTCATCGACGCTGTCCACGGCGGCGCTCGACAAGCATCCGCAGAGCCGCGAGCGCGGCATCACGCTGGACCTCGGCTCAGCGCGTTCGCCGCGCCGCTGCCGCGCCACCTGGCGCACCTGCCCTACAACGAGCTGCAGTTCACGCTGGTGGACTGCCCGGGCCACGCGTCCCTCATCCGCACCATCATCGGGGGTGTGTGGCCGCGCCTGCAGGGGGGATCGCTGCGCTGCATGCCGGGAGCGTGGTCACCTCTGCTCGCATCGACGCAGGTGCAGTTGCCAGCTCTTTCATATCTGCCCGTCCACCCTGTACCAGGTGCCCGGATCATTGATATGATGGTGCTGGTAGCTGGGCCTCACAAAGAGTGGGCGGCTGAGCAGTGGAAGGTTTGGGTGGAGAATGTGCAAGGCGCTCTCATCGTCTGTGTTCTCGTGCGCCTGTATGTTTTCTGTGTGCGTGAAAATGCTGCCTATGTTTGACCGGATCATCATGAACGGGTACTTTGTATTAAAACACATCAGCATCAGCGAGGAACGCAGCGGCGGCGACAGCCGCATCGGCAGACCTGCAGCACCACGAGTGCCCCTTTTCCAGCCCTCATGGCACTTGTTGCTTCCGCCAGGCCTCCAAGCGCAGACGGCCGAGTGCCTGGTGGTCGGAGAGATGGCGGCGCAGCACTTGGCGGAGCGCGCAACAAAACGGACCGCACCCGAGCATGATCGCCCCAAAGCTATCCAAAAGGCCCAGAAGCGCCTCGGCGCCGCCTTCGCCTCGACCCGCTTCGCGGGTGCCCCAATGGAGCCCGTCTGCGCGCGCCCCGGCGCATGCGCCGGCGCCGACGGCGCGGCGGCGGGCGGCGCCGCGGCGGGCGCGGAGGGCATTGAGGAGCTCAAGGGGGCGCTGCTGGGGATGGCTGCACCCCGCGCGGCGGCGGCGGGCGCGCCGCTGCTGTTTGCGGTCGACCACTGCTTCGCCATCAGGGGGCAGGGCCGGTGCTCACCGGCCTGTGCTGCGGTGACGCGGGGCCAAGCGTGCGGGCCGCGCGCGCCGCGCGAGCTGCGCATGCCTGCAGTGGACCTGGGCTGTGCTCAGACTCTCGTCAGCCGCCGCCTCTATCCGAGGTAGCATC
This sequence comes from Scenedesmus quadricauda, assembly GCA_002317545.1. Classification (NCBI taxonomy): domain Eukaryota; kingdom Viridiplantae; phylum Chlorophyta; class Chlorophyceae; order Sphaeropleales; family Scenedesmaceae; genus Scenedesmus; species Scenedesmus quadricauda. The sequence goes on along the minus strand of NNCB01000068.1, from coordinate 6,025 downwards.
CTCAATATCAAGCTTCCCATGCACTTTCGCCCAAGCCCTCGCAGCATCACATTACGGTGTGCTCTCGTGCCCTCCCACATCACGGGCGGCGTCAGCGTCAATGACACCAAGAGCTGCCAGCCCTCAAGATCAGCCGCCAGGCACGCCGGCGCTACGCCACACGCCGCGGACAGGCGACAAGCGCGACGTTGCAGCCGATCAGGGGCCGGTCGACGCGCCGGCAAGGCGCCAATAGTCGTCAGTTGCTAGGTGATCTCACCCGAGCCGCCGAATTCGAGCTCGGCTTTTTGGAGTAAATGCTGATCAGGCCCGCCGAATGCACCTACGGCCCCCAGACTCGCTCTGCCGGACCTCCAGGTCAAGTCCATCCAGATGTTCAGGCGCCCCGCCCGCGCTCGCCGCCCAGGCGCGATCCGTCGCCGTGCTGCTCGTGACGCAGCTCGACCCAAAGCTCATGCAGAGGAGCTCGCCGCGTCGCCAGGCACCGTCGCCCGCGTTCTGCGGCGCGGTGGCGGGTCAGAAGGTCCGCTTTTTCGACGGTGCGTGCTGGGGGCTTTTTGGGCCGTGCAAGGCTTGGAAGCACCGCCGGGGGGGGCGCCTGGTCACTTTCCCAGCAGGGCGCCTGTCTGGTGTATTCAGACTTTGCCGCAAGCGGCGGGCAGCTCCCTGCGCGGTTGCTTGCTCCGCATCTCGATGATCCGCTCAGCGCTCGCCCTGAACCGCGTGCGCTCGCCGTTCCGGACGGCGGAGAAATATGGGGTCGAGGATATCATCGAACCGAGGGATATACGCGGCCTTTGCTGTGCGAGTTTGCCGATCTGGCGTGGCGGGTTTTGAAGTAACACATCCTTCCTTGTCATCCCACTTGATCCGGGACCCAATTGCGCGATGGTATATGGATCCCGGATCAAGTCCGGGATGACGAAAGTGGGGAAGGAAACCGGTTTACGGCGTGCCATGTCGGCGGGGGCGGGACTCAGGAAGGTGTGCGCGTGGCTGGCGGGCGGGGAGCGCTTGCAGGGGGGCGAGCCGTGCAGCCACGGGCGCCCGAGATGCGTGGCCCTTGAAATGCCGCATCCATCATGCCTACCAGCGAGCCAGGGTAGGCGCGCTCGGGTTTGCTTCCCACACGGTGTCGTCTTCCTCCACGTCGCCCGTGATACCGGCCATCGCCAGGGTGTCGGAGCTGGCCTGCTCGGTGATGACGTCCAATCTCATCGTCGCTTCGCAGATGCGCCTCAGCAGGCCCAGCCGGAGTCGTCCCTGCATCGTTCACCACCGGCAGCGCGTCCAGGTCATAGCGCTGCATGAGCTCCGATGCTACGTCACACAAAAACGGGCTGCAGCCGGTACAGCATCGGGAGGTCTTGCCAGGTACCCAGGTAGAAATTTTTGCTGGCTGATTCGTCCGTCTTGCTTGCGCATCGCTTCGGTGGCGAGCTCTTCTGTACACTCATCATTCAGCCCGCGGTAGGCATGCCCGCAGCCGCACCCCACGAGGAATACGCCGATAGCTTTGAAGACTGGTGGAGCTGTGCCCATTTTCCATGTGCGCGTCTGTCCATACCGGGACCAGCTGTACGGCCTGGAGGGCAGATCCCATATTCAGGTTCAACAACGACCAAGCTGCTGCAAGCGGCTGCAGCTGTCGGCCCTCCAGCCGACGCAGCCCTGCACTTTTGGCGTAGTGGGCGCTCCTAAAGTTGACCAACCCCTGACGGCCCCCTCGGTGAGGGGGCAGGCGGGGGCGGCGGCGGCGGCGGCAGCATCCTGTCCGACCGCCTGGTCGCGTTCTGCCGGCATGATCGCCTTCACCGACCGCCGACAACCCCGCGACGCCAGGGCGTGCAAGCCAACCGATTGAGCTTGCAATACCGACCAAAACCGCCTTGGAACCCTCAACTCTAGGACTCTGCGGTCATCGGGGCACGCCGGACCTCGATTCCCAGGGTGGGTCGTGCCGCCTGGCCTGTTACGGCCGCATCGTGTCGGCGATATGACACTGGGGACCCCTCGCAGCTGGCGCGGCTGCAGGTCTTCCAAGTAAGCGTAGCTGGGCGCGAGTGCTGCGAGTTTCTTTGTTGCGTACGCGTGCGGGCTTGGCGAGTGGGGGGCTAGCTGGGTCGGGTGCGCAGTCATGATTGGCTGAGCTGAGCTTCAGGTGGACGAGTGGCTGCAAAGTTGAAGCGCGTCTGCCGCGAGGGGGGCACTCGAACCCCTGGGTCTCGTACGCGGGAGCCTCGGATCTTGAGCGCCGCCAGCCATCTCCCAGCAGAGGGAGAGGCGCATCAATCCCCAGCTGTGGGCGTCCTGCATGCATCACCGCCAAGCCTGTTGCTAGCGTATAGCTCCTTATAATCCGGAAAAATGCGCACCCCCACGCCTACCTCGAAGGCCACGAAGGCGTCCCCGAGACGCAAAGGCGAGGTGCGGCACGATCGAGCGGATCGCCCTCGTCTGCTCCAACGCCATCTGCCGCGGCCTGTTCATGACTGAACCGATGTCGGCCCGATTCAGGGCGCTGCCGTGACCACCGCCCGCGGCGAAGCCGGCGCCTTGGAGGGGCTCTTCGGCGCAAGTGAAGGTCGTCTCGAGTTCTCGGCGGCGCCGCTGGCGCCGGCTCGCGAGCGGGCGGCGCGCGACAACGCGGTGGCGCTGCGTACAAGTAGCTTGTGTTTGCGGCGAAGGACGGCCGGCGGCGCATACGGCAGTAGCGGCTTGTGCACGCCTGGTGATGCCGCAGACCTGCGGCTGCGGCCGGCCGCGTGCGGCTGCAGCTGGCGGCCCGCAGCGGCCGCGGTGACGACGGCGGGCGCAGCGCCGCCGCCAGCGACCAGGCGTGCGTGCACGCGGCAGCACATATTCCTCGCGGCGTGACAGGCGCACGGTCCGGAGCATTGCGCACGGCGTTGGCGCTGCGCAGGTGCGCGACCGATACGAGTGGGGTTGCCAGGCACTGGTGCATGGGCATGTGTGCCATGGCTGCGTCGGTCTCGCCGCGCACACTTCTCTCCCTGCCTCCTCTTGTTTACCCCGGCTTAATAATTCATACCCGAACTGGTTGATCTCAGCCTCTAAACTATAAGCAGAAAGCCGGCCTTGTTTAAAGTCCAGGTACTAAGTTTCTATTAACACAGTGGGGTGAGTCGCGGTTCCCGCTGGCCGCCCCCTATTGGCGCAACGGCGCCGTTTCGGCAGGCAGGGTCGTCTAAATCAGGTTGGGGCGCGCGCGCACGACAGCTTTTTGTCTGCCGCAGGAGGGCCCTTCAATGAATGGGGGCAGGCCGGGGCGAAGGCAGGCGGCTTCGCTAATCCGGATACCAGCCAAGCTCCACGCACTTTGCACGGCCCGTTGCGGGCGCCCCGGAAGGAGCAGGCGACGACGGTCCGACCTGAATCGCCCTGAACCCGAGGTCAACTGGTCAATCTCAGCGCGGGGGTCGACCTCGAGGGCGGGGCCTGACGCTGAGCGCTTACGTCAACAATCTGATGAAGAAAATGCGTTGCTGTCGTTCGATCGCGACGCGCGGGGGCGGGCGCGCTGCTCTACACTGATGTCGTCGGCGGCCGCCGCGCACTTTCGGGCGCTCCGCGCGTAAGACGTTCGAACGGGACCGGAAATCAACATCTCCCGATCTCAAACCCTTCGTTCGCCAGCTGATGACGCAGATGGAACAGGATATGGGAACGAGCCTCGATTGGGTAGCCGTCGATCACTTCAACACGGGCCATCCGCACAGCCACATCATGCTGCGCGGGAAGAATGACCGCGGCGCCGACTTGGTCATTGCTCGCGAATATGTCAGCCACGGATTACGGGACCGTGCGAGCGACATTCTCACTCTAGCCTTGCCGGCCGCGGACCGATCTCGAAATTTCATTCGATAGGCCCGTCGTCACGAACAGCCCGCGGCACCGCTTACATAGATATCGCACCCGACACGCATTCCTCATTACAGCGCATGCACCGGTGCAACGCGAATCATATGGCCTAAAAGTCGCCTCTAAACTTGGACCGTGCCACGTGACGGCAGGGCCATCACATAGGCACACGAAATGCCGCGCTCCGCGCTGTGGCTGACGTGGCGCCACATATGCGGCAGAGCAGTCACACGGGACTGCGTGGGACAAGATCACACAACATGTAGGTACGTATGGCTAGATTAAGATGGGCGCATGGGGCATGCCGGGCGCGGCTTCGGCAGAGTGCGTGACTCGTCGCCGTCGGCAGCGATAATTCACTGCTCACCACCAGTCAGCCACGCTGGCGTTGGACAGCGCCTCGCCGACCGGCATGTGTAAGAGGCACCCATACGTCATTACGTATGCCATGCTGTCCTTCCCACATGGCAACGCATTCGCGCCTTGTGCGCCTGTTTGTAGCGTGTACATTTGTTAGCGCATGCTTGGCAAGGGGTTTTATTGCAGCAAGATACAGATGTTGGCAGTGAGCCTGCAGCCCCGCGGGGTCTGCATCCCTGACCCGAGCAGCGCGGCGCAGGCGGGGCCCCGATACCAGTCGCGGCCCGAAGCGGTGGCAGCTGCGGGTTTGATGCGGCAACCGTCCCTCCATGTACGCGGGGAGGGCTTCCCCCTCCTTCGCACCCCGGACCTTTCAGCGCCACAAAGCCGCCCTCGGGATTGACCCGAGGGCCCTTAGCAGGTCTGCCCCACTCTCAAGTTCCAGCGACAGGAGGAGGCGCGCAGGTGCGCAGCAGCAGGTCGAGCGGGTCTCGGGCCAGGGGTGGGGGATGAGCGGCACGCGACAAATCACCCTGCAGCCCTGCACCCCACACCACGCAGCCCTGCATCCGCCGACTGAGCACGCCAAGCTGTGATCACGCCTTCCTACAACCAGGCCGCCTACCTGGAGCGCACCATCCTGAGCGTACTTAACCAAAACTACCCTAACCTTGAGTACATCATCGTCGACGGCGGCTCGCAGGATGGAAGCGTGGAGATTATCAAAAAAATACGAAAACGTACCTCACCTACTGGGAAAGTGAAAAAGACCGAGGCACACGTTCAATTCCACAATCCCACGCCCTCCCAGGCCTACGACAGCGCCGCGCTGCTGCTCATCGGCCCAACGGGACCAGTGAACTTTGGCTGCGAGTGCGCCGAGCGGCAGCTGCCACACTACATCTCGCGAATCAACTACGCGGCGCTGCAGAAACTGAAGGATGTACTCGGCCTGGACAGCGCCGATGACATCATTGCTGCCGCCCAGGCAGCCGCCCTGGCGGCCGCCGCCGAGGCCAGCAGCGGAAACGGCGAAGACGACGACCGCGGCAGCGGCGCAGCGGCGAGCTCCGAGCCGCCGCCCAAGCGCGCTGCGTCGGCCTCGGCACGCGCGGCGCGCACAAGCTCCGGGGGCGGCGGCGGCCGCCGCGGCGGCGGCGCGCGTGCGGCGGCGGCGGCGCAGGTGGCGACGACCGCGCCGTCGGCCGCGCTCGACGAGATTTGGGGGTCGGCCCCTGAACTGCGAAGCGTCGGCTCTGGCTCCAGCGCCTGTGTCCCCGGCCTCAGCGGCGCACTGCAGACGGCGGCCGCCGCTGGGGAAGCCGGCACCGGCGCCCTCGCCCCCGGCTGCGGCCCCAAGCCCCCGGCTCTCGGCCTCGGCCTCGGGCTCGGCGCGTCTGAGCGCAGCTTCAGCTCGGCTGCCACCAGCTGGACGGCCGCCGCCGGCGAGGGCGGCGCTTGCGCGGCGGGCGGCCTCGCGGGCGGGCTGCCGGCGCCGGCGCCGCAATGGGCATCCGCGCCCGCGGCTCTGCCCTCGAGCTGGCTGAGCAGCGGCGGCCGCGGCGGCGGCAGCGCCAGCGGCGTGAGCGTCGCCGCGTGGCCGGCGATCGGTGCGGACGATGTGTGCGTCCCCTGATCGCGGCGCGAGGTGCCAGACGACGGATGCCAAGGTTGGCGACGGGGGCAGCGACGCCGAAGACGAGGGCTAGAGCAGCTGTGGCCCCGCGCGCCGCCGGCAGATGGGCCGCGCCGCCGCCGCCGCGCGGCGGGCGCCGTCGCGCGC
>NNCB01000067.1:0-29653 GCA_002317545.1 Scenedesmus quadricauda | reverse complement strand
TACGGCCGAAAAGCAGATCACCAAGGGGCCGAACGCTTGGAGGCCGACCATACCGAACCGCGCGCCGTCCTCGGCGAATTGCGCGATCCAGAAGCGGTCGTCCTCGTGCGGCCCTTCGATCGGCACGCCCAACTCCTTCGCCAGCATTCCCGCCTGGCCGCAATGGTCCATATGGCCGTGGGTCACGAGGACATTTCGACCTGACCCCCGTCGCGCACTCCTCTGCTTCACTACAAGTAGAGATTGTTTGTGTCGAATTTGTAAGCCCTAACGGGTGTGTCTGAGGGCGCAAGCAATCTGGGAAAGCGCCTCACCCAGCAGGCGCTTGCGCGAAGGCGGCTTTCGCGTTGGTGTCTCACAGCGTACCTGGGCCCCGCCAAAGGTGAGCAAATTCTGACTATCCGATCCTGCGCAGCTTTCGTACTCGCTATCATTGATTCAACGAATTGTTTTTCTATTTTAAGCGCATCGCGCACATATTTCGCGATCGTTGCCAACACGCATCAGACTGCGGCATCTGCTAGCACAAACCTGAACCACGCCAATGTTGATGTCTCTAATAAATCGCGATCGCGGGTCAGTGGAGCTTCGCCCCTTTCCTGCCGTCCGCGCACCGCCAGTGGATGATGCCGTCGTCGACCGTCCTGTCGGGCGACGATGTATGGGTCACCGTCGACGCAGCCGTCTCGAACGACCTTTTCTATTTCGAGCACCAGCCGTTGCGCCTCGACGCGATGAAGGCGTGGGCACCCGATGGCACCGAAGCCGCGATCGAGAACGAGTTTGACGTGGCACGGCATCTCCATAGTGCCAGCCGCTTTGGAGCGCAGCCGGAAGGCACGGGGCGTTTTAAACGTCCGTTCAGAATTTGCAGCCGTTCGTTTGATTTTTTGGCATCGTGCAGGCGGCACCAAACCTTAGCGGAGCAAGGAAAGGCTCAAACTAGAATTGAAAGCATCCTGCCAGCTCTTGGCGGGCAATGTTACGAAGGCTGTGCCGGTTGGTTGCTGCTCCTCAGTGACCTCTTGAGCCCTCCGCCACGCAGGCCAGGCCGCCGGCGCATGGTTGCGACCGACCGGAAATGGGTTGGCGTCTACCAACGCCGCCGACGTTGGCAACCAGCTGTGCGCGTCCAGCCTGGACCAGGGCTGCCAGGATTATAACCTCCCAGTGAGCCGACGGCGGGAAGGGTGGGGGCGGCGAGGTGGAACAGGGTATACCCATCATTGTTAATGCATTTACTGCCCGAAGCAAACTAATACGAGAAAAAATGAGTATTAGTTTTTAGATGACGGGTTGCTGCTTTTTTAGTAATGATGCCATACGTTACACTAAAGCCTCCGCTGTCTATCAGGCCCCCACCTCGGCGCCTGCAATCCTGACCACTCCACCACCTCCAAACAGGTGAACGACTTCGCACAGCACCTGAGTCTGGTCATGCTAGGCGCGTCTGGTGATCATGGCCAAGGAGCAGATTTTCCCTGCCCTGTTTGCGCTCTACTACGAGGGCCTGCTGCCACCCTTCGTGAGTTCTTCGCGTGAGCGGTGGCCTTCTGGTTTTCGCGATAACTGCCTATTTTTTGCTCTGCTATGCAATCTACCGAGGATTGCTTCGGTATATGGTGAGAAGCTTCGCCCCACACGATTGAGCGCCTGTTCTGACGGCAGCTTCCCGCCCCGGAACCGTCATGCGGACTTTATCTCGCTGTTCCCACCCCCTCGCGCGCGCCGTGGCGGCGTCGATCATGCTGTTCGGGCAGAATTTAATCGGGCTGGGATTTGGCCCGTTCCTCTTCGGGGTTCTCTCCGACGTCCTTGCTCCGGTCGCGGGACAGGAGAGCGTCCGGTGGGTGCTCTATGGCGCGGCCTGGCTTGGATTGATCCCGGCGTTTTTCTTCTGGCGCGCGAGCCTGCGGCTGAAGGCCGAACTGAAATCGGGATAAGGACAAAACCGTAGCCTTGAAGCTTTTCGAAGGGCGCTGCTCACTGGGGCGCCGTACGACAGGCTCAGGGCTACGACTATTGACTCAATAAGGCGCGATCGACCAGCTGCAGGTGTGGGCGGGATCTGTTCGACGCGGCCCTTGATCGCATCGGCAGCACCGGCACCGTCGACGATGGTGGTATTGTCCTTGTCGATCGTGACGCGCTTGCTGACCCAGATGCATCCCATGAACCCGAATAGGATCGCTCAATAGGATCTGACAGTCCTGTCATCGTATGTATAAATAACCTCCTCCAATGCCGGTGTGCGGCAACGTGGCACCCCTTCATCTTGAATTCGCCACCCCAGGCTCGTCAGCGCTCGACACGCGCATGTCAGGTCAGGAGGCGTCCATGCCTCGCGCCAACCGCATCTTCTTCCTGTCCATCCGCCGAACGTGTTCCTGGACGGCACGGGCAACGCCGCGGATTGCGCGTCGCAGATGCTCGGGCTTGCGGCCCCGACACCGGGCTCTTTGGTCGGAGTGCAACCAGATGGAGAGGCTCGCTCACCGGCAATTTTCCGACTGGTCAATCTCCTCTGGCCGGCCCCGCTGTTCCCAATCTGGGCGCCGGCGTCCGGTTTTCCCGAGCTCACGATCCGCTTCACCCATCGCCGGGAGGAGCCCGCGTCATCCTGGAGCCGCCCTCGGCCGCCGAGGCGTCAGCAGCAGAGGAGCTGGCCGAGGGCACATGATGCGCGACCTCAGCGCCGGAGCAGTTGTATAAGGATAGATCACTACGCTATTGCCCAGCTTGGTAAAGGTAGGTTCATTGGCATTTGTAAGCGAAGCAGTAGTGGTAGTACCTCCGAAGCCCCAGATATCGGTATAGCCAGAAGCTCCTTTGCTCAGCGTTGCGGTAAATAGAGTAGCGTTGCTACCGGTTTGCCGTAAATGGTTTACCAACTTGGCACACCATGAGACTGCGCTTACAGCACGGAGCTGATTGAGAACCTGACCGTTCTGCGTTTCAGCAACAGCGTGTTCGAGCCCCTGTTGAGCAGGCAGCACATCGCAACGTGCAGGTCCGACCGCCAGCCTCATTTTATGGAGGGAACCTGCTCTCGCCCTTTGGCTACGAGCACTGCTGTCCATCACTGGCTGCGCCCGGTCTGCGAACTGCTAGTGTCAACCTTTTCACGTACAATACCTTATCCCCTACTTTCGACCCATGGTGATCCAGCTGGGACGTCGGCGCCGCGGGCCGCGGCGGCTATACCCTACAGCTTATCCGTGGTCATCCGGAATCACCTGCTGCAGGTGGGCGGTTCAATTTGTGAAGGTCTGCTTGATCGCCGTGAAAAGCGCATGCTGCATGTCGCTGGCCGTTGCGCCCACAGGATGTAAGTGCTTGGTGCCCGCACTCATTTCACATCGATCCGGACGGCTGCCTCGACAGATCCGGCTCTGTTTGCTATGGAGCAGCCCGTGTCGCTGGATGCTGAGGACATCCGCAGCGAAAAAGTCAAGGTGGGCTGCCCGACAGGCAGTTGACTGTCGTGTTGCGCATGATCTGCATTTACCGCAGTATTTCAGTGCACAGATTCGCGCGGGTCCCAGACATCCGATGCAGTTTCTTAATCTCCAACAGCCCCGCGCAGTTGTATGGCCGCCATGCTGACACTGGCCTGCCCATCCCTCAACAGCAAGTTCTACAGCAGGCATGTATGTGCAATTGTGCCACTTCCTGTAGAGCTGGTGCCCTGCTTTGATCTGCGGCACCGTTTCGGGGGTCACGCCGCACGCTTCCATGAACGCGAGCGCTTCGGAAATCCGCGCCGCGGTTTCCTGATATTTCTTCCCACGGGCTGCGGTCCATGAAGTCGTGCGTCCACGGCGGACCTGGTGATGGGGCATGTACAGCGCCATGATAACGGCTTGCAACGCGTAGCCGTCGATCAAATTGGCGCCGGTCAGGAGAGGTGGATGGATTTCGCGTTCGAAAACAGCTTTTACGATAGTATGGAAGGTTTTTATGCACCTAGCGAAGCCGATAAGGCACCTGCTAAGGCACGAGCTCCGAACCTTTTTGATTGCTATCGACCTTACTGGCGAGAGCTGGCGGTAGTGCGCCGAAGCCAGCTTCCGCCCGTTTGAAGCACGATCGACCCTTGACCGCAGCCCGATCGGCAAGGTTCGCCACCGCGGATTCGAGCTGCAGGTGGTCGGCGAGGTTATTGGGGCGCGTCGAGGGCGATGCGGTCAGCCAACGTCGGCTTCGGCTTTGCACTCAATCCGCGCTTTTCCTTCTCGCTCGGCTATCGCCACAATTATATCTTCCCGACGCGGTCGGAGATCGGCGATACGATCCAGAAGTCGAACTATATCCACGTCGGTTCGCTCAATTTCGGCATGTCGTACCGCTGAGGCGCGACGTCAATGGTGTCGTGGCCGCCAGAATCGCGAGGCCGACGTGCACACACGCTTCTCTGCCGCCGCCGCAGCGCAACGGCAGACGACTACGGACCTGAGGACGCTTCATCAAGCCCAACCAGCGTCGCTGGCTGCTCACCACGTGGCCGCTTTCGCAACCCGCCGTCCGTGCTCTGCTCTGCACCCGTGCGCTCCAGGCACGTCCCTGGTAACCTGACCGCAGCTGCAGGGCAGCAACCTTTATGACATCGAGAACACCCAGGTCGTCCATCACGTCAATCAGGCGCTGAAGGCGATTCAGATGTTCCGGATCGACACCGACTATATCGTCAAGGACGGCAAGGTCGTGATCATCGACGAGTTTACCGGCCGCATGATGGACGGCCGCCGCTGGTCGGACGGGTTGCACCAGGCGGTCGAAGAGGAAGGCGTGCATTGTTTAGAAGAGTCGCCTGCGAGGTGAGGCGATGTTGGCCTTGACTGACATTTGCTGCTGTCCGTGTCCACCCCTCAATCTCCAAGATTTCCGGCCTGGGCCTGCGCCTGGACATTAGCCGCCGTGACCTGCAGTACCAGTCTGCGTTTGCTTCCTTCGACTGCCGACGCTTATGAATGCTGCGCTGGATGTTGTCAATGTGAGCCTCAGTTGGGCTGAAAGGCACCAGGACAGCCATCCGGGAGGAGTAGAGGAGCGCTCTGCTTGTAATCTTGATCTGGAACAGTTGACTTTTGCTTTCGATTGCTTTGCTGCATGAAATGTACATCCCTTGCTGAATCTGCACCATGCTGTAGGCGCCTGTATACACCAGGTTGTCAATATGCCACTGACACCGTGTTGGATTGGTGCCGTCAGGGTGACACGCGGCTCCTTCATCCGTTCGGATACGCTGGTCACTTCCGGAACCCTACCGCCTCTGCTGCATGCGCTGGAGAATAACAAGTGGGCTCAGCGGCAGACCTAGGCGGCCCCAGGAGGCATTACGAGCAGTAGAGCTATGCCCAACACCTTTGCACACGCACGCATTCACGCCAGAAGCAAGCACCAAGGGACCCAGGCCGGCATTGATGTGCTCTTATCTCAATGCCCCTAGGTGGCTCCGAGCTCTACCCCTATGGCAGCCGCGGCCCCGTGGGGCCCACTATCTCGCGGCGAAGTCGGCGTCAGGTGGGGCGACCTCAACGAGGATGACGACGAGTGACGGTGACTGAGTGACCAGTGTCGTTCATATGGATGGCATCACGCCGTCACCATCACTGCGCCGCACGGCAGCCCGCGCGGGCTGGCCGATGTTGTCTGTGCCATGGTTCCGAAGGCAACACATGCCATCATACCTGTCAATAAAATGATGCGTTTCATGACTACTTAGTTTAGTTTGAGTTTTGATTGAAAGCTGCTTACAGGAAAATACATCGCCCGCCTATAACCCAAAGCGCAAGGGGCCGTGAACAATAGCAGGGCCCTGAAAACAGCGGGACAAGGTCAAGCCAGCCGCCAGCGTTAGCGCTGAGCCACAACCTTGGGATATACTGGTTGGTGCTGTCGACGTTGCTCTTCGTGCGTCAGGGTCCTCATTTGGCTGCGATGCGACAGACACAGGCAGCCTTTCGGTCAGTCACGCTGACCGCGTTGCGGCCGCTCCGACTGCGTCGCAGTGGTCCGCTTCAGCGTCAGCGTGCGCGGCGGCAAAGTACGCGCTGTCGTTGAGCGGGCGCCGCGCCTCGGCGCTGGCCCCGCCCGCGCCAGAGCGCAAGACCTGCGGCCGAGCGCGATGCGAGGGTCAGCGCGGTGCTGCCAGCGGGCAGCGTAGAAATGTAGCATGCAGTTACGCAAGCAGCAGCAGCAGCAGCAGCAGCAGCAGCAGCAAGAGTGCTATCCCTGGTAGCTGCTTCTGCATGTCAACAGGCGTGATACAGCATATTCGATTCTTCCTTGCCACACAGTCACCTTCCCTGCGCCACTGTTCGGAGCCTGCGCGGTAGCGCTGGCGGTCTGTCTTCATCGGCCCCGACAGCACTCTTGCGCCGTTGCGTGGCCGTAGTGGCCGAATAATCTTCCTGCCGCAGGCGCTGCTGCGCCGATGGAGTGATTATGTCTGAGATTGCGCCGCACTCGCTGCCCAGCTGCTGCTGCCGCTGCCCGTCGTGGAGGGCCGCGTGGGGCAGGCAGCAGCCGCCGAGGCCGGGTCCCAGCCGGCCTCCATCAGGGATAACCGGTCATACTTGTGGCGAGGGGCTGCTGCGCAGACGGGACGGGGCCGCTCACCGGGGGCCTTTGGGCCTGCTGCTGCTGCTGCTGCTGCTGCTGCGGGCGGCCGAGGACTCCGCTAGCAGGAGCCTGCCTCGCTGCACCGACTGGGCCGGAGGCTGCCAAGCCCTTGGCAGTGGGCCTGCGCATAGGTGGCACAGGCGACACTGGCGACGCCGGCGGCGCCCTCGGGCCGGGGCTGGGCCCGGCGGCGGTGCTGGGGCGGGCGAGCCAGGCGCCAGAGCATGGGCCACCAACATGTCATGCGCATGGGCTGAGCCCAGGCACGCATCACAGCAAGGAGCATCGGAATGCAGCAGGACGAGCTGATCACGCTGATTCGCAGGACCGCGACCTTGATGGAAGCAGTGTCGCACACAGCACGCTGCAACAGCATCTGCATCGCCAGCAGGCGCTCACCGCACTCTGCAGCGCTGGCGCCACCTCCGATAATTGAGTCCTCCTCCAGGTGCAGCGCCCCCACCACGCGTGCTGGGCTGCAGCCCCAAACCGGCCCCTTGCTGCCTGCACAACGTGCGGCCACGCGCATGCTGGCACGCCGGGCGACCCTGCAGTACACACTCGAGCACCTGCACGAACTTGGTAGTCACGCGGCGCAGTCGCCGCTGGCTACGGCATGCTGGTGGGGCCGGCCGTCGACCAAGGCCGAGATCGAGGACTTCCGCGCGCGCATCCTCGCCAATCCGTCGGCGCTACGATCGCCGACCTCAGTGTCGCTCCGCTCCTCCAACCCCAGCGCCCGCTGCCACTTGCCGCATCTTGACCCTGCACGCCCAGCCATGCGGCAGTCGTATCGCGTACGGCGCCCAGGTCGCTGCACACGGGCTCGGGCGCGATCACTACATCATCCCCCTCCTCTGCAGCCGCGGCCAGCTCCTGAACACTGCTGCCTGTGCTGCCACCCGAGGCGCCTACACGGCATTGCCGACGATCGCTGCATGCTGCGTACCGCTGGTGCGCTTGCGATGGCGCAGCGGGTGTGGATGCCGCTGGTGCCGCCATGGACCAGCACGGTCTCGCCTTGCCGCGCACAAGCCGCGCTCGAACGAGCCGTTGTATGCTTCACACGGTGAAACGTTTCCGGCAGCGCCCTCTGCCTCTTCCAGCGATCAAGGCCGTCCGCACCGGTGCCATGGCTGCTGCTGGTGGGTGCGGCTGCCCTTGGCGGCTGAGGCGAGCTTGGCCAGGACGAGCGGCAACGCGCGTCCGGCGCAGCACGACGTGATTGGCGACGACGCGCTCTGATGGCCCGCTGTCGCTGCCGGTCTCAACGCCGTCCTCAGGCTGTCGTAGCTCCTGTCTGCAAACCGGTCCCAGGCTTGAGATGGCCAGCGCCGCCGGGGCCTGCGGTGGCCACTGCGGGGCAATCGGCCTGCGTGACAATGCCGGTCGCTTCCGCTGATGTCTGCTGGGGCTTGATCTGGCAAGCGCCCGGCCAACAAGGCAGCCGCAGCCCTGGGGCCAGTTTTGGCCTGTCCGTGCGCGACTTCCAACTGGGCTGGCACGCGGCTTCGCTGTCAAGCTGGCGCTGCTCCTGGTGGTGCTGCAGCGGCTGCTGCTGCTGCTGCTGGTGAAGCTGGGTCCGCTGCTGCTGCTGCTGCGGCTGCTGCTGCTGCTGATCAGGCTGGCCGTCAGCATCTGGAGGTGTGGGTGCGCACCAGAACGCGTCACTGGATACGACCTGGCACGCCTACCCCCGCCTTGTCAAATCGTTTGCGCGGCGACCCAGTGGCAACGATCTCAGTTGCCAGCCCTTCGCTGCGCATCGCGGCGAGCGTTTTCATGGCGTATGCGAGCAGGCCATCGTCCTCGACCGCAATCACTGCATCGAGCCTCGTGTCGATCACATCGTCCGCCACCAACATCGCCAGCGCCGATTGCTCCCGCCGCCCAGCTATGTCAATACATTCACTCTCCATGAAGGCTTGCTGCCTATAAGACAGCTATCCTGCAGCACAGCGCGCCAAGATCGCTCTTGGGGGCTGTTATGCAAAGGTTGCTCTTTAGGTGGTGTCAGATCGTCTGACGCTCGTACAGAACGTACCTGGGCAGTGGCCGTAGCAGACGGGAAGGTCCGTTTGACAGTTCCTAAATGAGTGCCCCTGACCGGTCACGTATGGTACACGCCGTTAAGACTAGCATGTCATTAATGAAAATCCGAAGAACGACCCGGCATGTGGGCGGGATCAGCCGCACTGTCGAGCATGAGGGATTCCGCTGACATCGGCGGGCACCGCTTCTTTTCGAAGAAAGCCGCGAAGTCGCCGATGCTGGAATCGATTTACATTCTCGAGGATTTCATCAGCTCTTCGCGTCGGCATGTATTACTGCAGGGCAAGTGATCAGCTCATTTCTTTCCTGGTTGAAAGGGATCTGACCGGAAACGAATAACATGTGCCAGAATTTCACCTGCACGGTTGCCAAGGGCCGCGCAAGCTCCGCTGCGTGACAGACGTGCACAACGCGCTCGTTACTGCTGCAACAGCAAGGCAAGCTGCTGGAGGGGCCCACGTCGGCCGTGGCCTTCAGCAGCTGGCTTAGCTACCGGAGCTGCAGCGCTGGCCGAGACAGAACTCAGCCGCCATGAGCCTGTACGACCTGCAGCAGCGCACGGACCTGATTCTGAAAAAGTGAGCGGGCACACATCACCATAGCGGCGGGCAAGTAGATTTCAGTGCAGCGCTTACATCCAGACTTGCAAAGACTTTCAGGCAGATTATATCCAGCCTTTTTTTTCTCTTAAGGAAATCTCCGTGGCTGCTTAGCCCTCCGGTGCTTAGGCACAGCCGTTAACAAATGCCCAATCCTTTGCTTTGCCACTCTCCAGGTATGCCCAGTATGACACGACCAGACCAGCGGCGGTGTTATAAACAGCCAGATCCTTCGACGGTAGTTTTACTATTGACGAAGTAGATTGCGCGTCATGCGGGTGAGGGAGTCGTGGACGAAGGGATTTTGGGGGTGAGGTGAGGGCGAAGCGATACGTGCAAACGGGCAGAAGAATCTGATTCACGTGTTTTAGCAGTAATACGGGTCGTGAATGCTTTACCGGTCAAAGAAGTAATTTGATGTAGAACATAAGGGCCTAGTACGTCTTGACAGTACGGAGCAGGCTGAGCAGGCCGTCAACTTGTTTCCCGAACTGTGGGCCATGTCGAATCATGATAGCTTTGTGAAAGACAGGCTGGCGGAACTTTACGCCAGGGAGCATGAAATTTTTGCCGGTCTTGTCGCCGAGCTGAACCGCGACATCTCGGATGAGGACCGGGACGTTGTCGCCGCCTTCATCCTTTCGTCGCTGGAGGGCATCGGACGGATATGGGCGGATCTGGCAAAGCTGCAATGCCACAAACGTCTTGTGGCCAATCGTGCACCGGCGCTTGCCCCTGCACAGCAAGTCCAAGCAGACGCTGCTGACGGACGGCATTGACGGGCTGCAGAAGAAGGTCAAGCGGGGCAAGGGCGTCACCAAGGTCCTGGTGGAGGAGCGGCAGCGGAGGGTGAGGCACTGCTATGGGAGGTTGGCTTGGTCTTTGACGCCATGGATGACCAGGATAATCCGCTTGGCAAAGTGGTTGCCGTTGGCGGAGGCATCCTCGAAGCCACCGATAGCTATCCGTGATGCAACTTGCGCAACTTGGCAAACTCCGTCTTATCTTCAGTGCGGCACTGGTCGGTAATTCTATGTCGTTCAGGACGGCATCCTCCGGTAAACCGCAGGCCTTTTCGGGCTTCCGATGCTGAGTCGGGAGGCGGCCCTGGCAGCTTTCTGATGCTTTCGGTGCACTGGCCGTTTGCCCGCCCGCAAATCACCAAGCGCTTTGTACAGCGCATAACTCGTTACGAAGGGGCATGAGCGCGCGTTGCGGCGCCAATCGCGCCTGGTGGGGTGTGTTTGAAAGGAGGTCTTATTCACGATGTTGTATCAACAATAGAAATACAGGATTGCGGCTTTTGTTGCCATTGGTGCGGCGCCATGTACCAATGCTGCGCACTCCAACTGCACTGTCAATTTCTCGTATACTTGACAGATCCCGGCATTCATGGGATAGCGGTCGAAGCAAAAGTCGCCATCACCCTTCCTCCGCGCCCCCGGTGTTCCATGCGATACCCAATGACTACAAGGGCCGGACGAACACAGCGCTTTGAGCAGGCAAGCAAGGGTGGTCCTCCGCTGATCAGGAATTTGCGCATATAATTAGTCAAAAATAAGGCTTCGGCCAACCTACCCAGGATGCCCCAAGGCGCTTTGAATGTAAAGATGTCCCGCATTAGTGTATTTTCGGCATCTACAACTTCAAACTGATGGTGATGTCAGAACTCCAAAAAGCGGCAGGACGCGCAGCTGGACCGCTTGTAGAATGGGGTGGGGACGCTGGCTGACATGGCACGCGGCATGCAGGTGGGAAGGATCATCACGTTGTGATAACCCTACTTTGCAACGAACCACCCTTGCTGCTTTGCCAAGGCTGGCAGCGAAAGATGGCTAGCAGACACGCGTGAAGCTGCAGCCTGTCATTGACCGCGCCTTGCCGATGCGCCATGCTGCTCACGCTGCCTTCAGCAAACCGCAACCTCAATTTTGCAAGAGGAGTTAACACGGATACCAGCCAGGACATCTGAAAAGCGTAGTGAACCGCTACCAGCAAGCTCAAGTAAGCACTGGTTTTATCAAAAATTTGGTTTGCAATATGGCGCTATTGCTTCCAGCGTGGCGCATGACAGTCATAATATTGTAGTGGTAGGCGTCGACGACCAGTCCATGTCGGACGCGGTCAATGCGATCATCAGCTCATAACAGGAGAGCAGCGTGCGCTAATGCAGTGGCGTGTGCGCAGGCAAGAACATGCAGAGCAAGGTGCATGCAGGAAATACACGCGCGGACAGCACAGCACACATGCACGCCAAGCACCACCAACGCAACGCCCAGCAGCGCGAGTCACATCACACACACGCGCGTGCGAGCGAGCGAGCGCGCATGCGCCTGCTCATTACACACACACGCACGGTATACACATCCAATTGCATGTGTGTCAGTTGTTTGATTGTGGCTGTGTGCGTGTCTGTGTACGTCCGTGTGCTGATGTGGGTGTGTGCTTGCGTTTGCGCGCTCGTGTGCGTGTGCTTGTGTGCGTATGCGCGTTCGAGCGTGTGTGTTGTGTGCCTGTGTGTGTGTGTGTTGTGTGTGAGTGCGTGCGCCAGCGTAAGTCGTGCTTGCGCGTGCACCATACATGTTTGGCTGATCACTGTACGACTGCACCTGCACCCACGTCGGCACGTACGCTGGCCTACCTGTCAGATCGATCGAACGCAACTCTTACTTCGAAATTGTGCGGGGGAGCTTACGAGTGGAAGCTGAAGCGGCTTACTATCGGCAACAAGCCGGTCAGGCCAAGGCGGCCTGACTCAAACCAAACGGTCTCCAAGACAGCCGGGGCAGTTCAAGGGGAATTACCAATAAAAAGGGTCCGCTTGAGCGGACCCTTTCTACTTTGGAGCTGATTTTACTGACACATGTTCCAACCAGCGCCGTAGGTCCTATTCAAGCTCTGTCCCGTAGAAAAAGAAAACATCGTGAATGGACTGTACGGTGTTTGGATCCCATCTTTTGTTCGTGCATTCAGACCTTGCCCAGTGCACTGCGGCATGCTTTGTTGCTGAGGATCGCCATGCCGACGCGAACATCTGGAGAAACGGTCCTTTTTTGAGTTTGATTGTATAATGCCGACGTCTGCTGATCTTCTTTTCCTGCTGCAAAGCATATGGTACTTTGTTCGGCTCTTGAGTACATTCTTGCCACTATTACAGAGTTACACCACATTCCTGGGCAGATGCGTGAAAGGGTGACGGCACCATTAGACACACAGTCTGATTAAATAATTGAATCGATTTTAGAAATCACTACGATGCTGTAACACAAGTAAACAAAAAAATTACAGGTTATGGGAAACAAAAAAGGTGGTGTCTGACAAGAGGTTGGGAGCTCGATGCTGGCATGAAGATAAGCAGGCAGCATAAAGTAAAAGCTAAAGTAGCTGATGCCGGCAACAGGATTAAAGCATGTTTATTTCCTGCAGTCATAGTCGTCGTCATACTCCTGCTCTGAGCTCCCCCGTAAGTCGCTAGGGCCTCTGCTGCCAGCAATTCGCCAACAGGCGCCCCTGCCGAGCATCGGCCAGCGCAAAGGACTGAGGCCGGATGCAATCGTGCCGCCTCTGGTGCGACAGGGTCCATGTCATCGTCAGCTTGCTGGTGCTCGCCGCCCTCACCAAATGCTCCTGCTGCTGCTCCAAACCGCCACTTCGGCAGCGGCTTGGCGGCGGCCTCACCCCTGCCGCCAAAGCCGCGCCCGCCAAAGCCCCTGCCAAACGTCTTGCCAGCACGGAAAGGGTGGCCCGCCAGGCCGGCATCCGCTGCGGCAGCCGCCGCCCTTGCCGCTGCTGCCGCAGGAGTTGCGCCACCCCCGCAGCTGCCGGGCGCCGCCCCGCTTCGAGCCCGATCAGCTCCGCTGCGGCCATATGCAAAGGAAATTGCCCGCAGGCTGCACCAGCCGCCCCTTTGCCCCGCCCCCGGGTCATTCGCCGCTGCACTTCCAGCTGCCGACACGTCCGCCACGGACTCTTGCAATGCATCGCCCTCAGCGCCTGTGCCTGCGCCATCAGCAGCTCGACGCCCTGTGCTTGTAGCCTTCGCTCCGGATCGAGATCGCGACTCTCCCCTCTCTCCAAGGCAGCGTCACAGGCCAACATGCCGGTGGCGACGATGTGCCTTTCCACAAAGGCAGCTCACCCACTCCAATGGCGACATCGCCTGCATCGTTGTCAGGCGGCCGCACCCTTCCGCCGACCCCGCAACAGGTCATGACAGCTTCGGCAGGCTGTCGTAATCCTCCGCCATGATTTTGCGGACGACGACAGCGCATCCTTCAGATCGCGCGTCGGATCATCGTTTATCCAAGTAACTCGAAACAGGAGCTTCCATTGCCTACCTGGCTAGTGACCGGCGGAGCCGGGTTCATCGGGGGCAATTTCGTCCTCGCCGCCGTCGACCGTGGCGTGCGCATCGTCAACCTCGATGCGCTCACCTATGCGGACAATGGCACGCATATCTCCGTCACTGGAAGGCAACCCAAGCCACGTGTTCGTCCACGGCGATATCGGTGACGGCGCCTGGTGTCCCGCCTGCTGGCGGAACGTCCGATGCCCGCTCACACAGGTGCTGAAGAAACAGCTCGAGCGCCCGTTCTGCAGAGTGAATTGTCTAGATACCATAGATTTTAAAGCGCCCTTCCCTTTCAGAGTAGGCACAAAGTCGCCCGATCGCGCAAGCCATTGTTGCCGCGGGAGCGCACCCATCAGGAAGGGAGTGGCCTGCGCAATCTTCCCGACTTCGTCGTCTGCTTGCATAACCCGCTTGATGCGGGCTGCCAGGGGGTGGGGCTTCTTGCCCTGATGTCGATGATGGCGACGCGGGCGTGTGCCGAGCGCAGGGAAAGTCACCTGATAGCGCCAGTATCGATAAATCCAGGCCGGCGCGTGCTTCCAGCATCGCGCTGCGGCTGGGTGCGCATTGTGAGTTCGATCACCTGGGGTGATGCTGCCGAGGCCACAGCCGCATTTGGAAGAAGTCCTGGCGTCCGAACCCGGACCGCATATCGCCGCGCTCTTCGATTTCGACGGAACGATCATTTCGGGCTATGCGATCCGATCTGGTGCGAGGCTGCTCGAGCCCCGAACTGCGGCCTCGCGGCCATATACTTGAGCGTTCGAAGATGAGTTTGGCGCGCGCTTCCTTCTGTTGGACGTGCGGCGCGGCGACCTGGCAGCGGTCAAGCGCACACTGGGCCGCCACCCCGATCTGCTGCATGCGCTGGGCCCGAAGCGCAGTCCGAGGCACTTTGGAGCCGATGAGGGTACTCACCGGATGCTGGCGCGCTTCCTCCAGCACGGCGCGAAAGCTGTCGCGACGGGGCCGGCGAGGTGCCCCTGATGGTGGCGCCCGGACGAGCGTCGCAGCCATGTCGCTGCGTTGCACGCAGCGCCGAGGTACTTGATGACCGGGGCAGATACTTGCGGTGATGGACTAACGCTCTGATCTGTCAGAGGCTCTTCATGCCAAAAAGCCCGTCGGCCAGTCGAAGGCGCGTATCAAGAGCTTCGACCAGTTGGTAGGGCGCAGGAAAAGCGTATC
Source organism: Scenedesmus quadricauda (assembly GCA_002317545.1). NCBI lineage: Eukaryota > Viridiplantae > Chlorophyta > Chlorophyceae > Sphaeropleales > Scenedesmaceae > Scenedesmus > Scenedesmus quadricauda. Next base: position 14,839 of record NNCB01000067.1, on the reverse strand, counting down.
CCCGGCAAGGCGCAGATCGTCATCCAGGTTCCCGAACGCCTCGGCGGCAAGGTGATCGATCGAGGGCATCTCGAAGATGCAGGGCGACGCTCATGCTCAAGGCGCTGTCAAAGGATGGCAGCACCGCGCTGCGCATTGCGACCGCGCCGGCAAGGCTGCGGTTGTGCGCTGCCACTAGGTGCCGGCGCGCGCCAGAGCTGGAACCGGTGGATGGCGCAGGATGGGAATGAGCACGGGTGGCACACAGGCGCGCAGGGCTTCACCAGTCGACGTGCCAGTCGAATTTGGCTGCGCCGCAATCTGGGGCCCGAAGCTGCATGGGTTCGCTGGCTGACTGGGCATGGAAGCATGATCGCCCAACCTGTATGCTTGCTCAACGTCTTGCGGCCCCGCTGCCGATTTTCTCCGGCCGATGCCAGCGATATTTGCCGTCAGCCGTGCTGGCGCGCAAAGGCCGCCGCGGCGCCGAACAGTCCGGGCTGCGGATGGGTGATCAGCTTGACCGGCAGCGCCGACATGAAACCTTCGAACCGCCCCTTTTCGATAAAGCGTTCGGGCGAAGCCCGAGCCCGGAGAGTGCTTCGAGGCGCGCCGTCCGTCAACCAGCGCTTCGCCCTCATCTGCCAATCCAAGCCCTCGCCAAGGGCGCGTCGGCGGCCAGGGCCCGCAGCAGCACGCACCACCAGCAACACTGCCGGCGACGGCGGCAGGCGGCAATGAGGATGGCGGCAACCGCCAGGACGCGGTGTTGGCGCCGCGGACGCTGGATTGGATGCAGAGGCGCGCCACAGGCGAGCCGCAAGTGGCGCCGGAGGAGCTGCCAACAGGGCCAGAGGTCGAGCTGCAGGCACCCCCGGATCAGCAGCAGGAAGCCGCGCAGTTGCAGCAGCGCAGGAATATCGGACGGAGGATGAGGAGTGCGCACAGCAACACAGGCGTCAGCAGCCCGCGCCAGTGCAGGATTCACTCCAGGAGTCCCCGGCTATTCGCCTGGGCCTGCTGGGCGCGCAGGCCCAGCAGGTGCAGGCCCAGCGGGGGCCCCTGCACCAGCACCAGCCGCATCGGGCAGAGGAGGAACAGAGCAAGTGGCACAAGGTCACCTACACGGTCCAGGTTTACTTCCTGGAGCTACAGTTGATACTTTGTGTGGCATTTAAGACCGGGTCAACCGTGTCCTGTGCTGCATGCCACGCGCCGACAACAGCTAGAACGCAGCCGCCTTGAATTGTAGTGTGCGTCGGCGACCGAAGTTACCATGTATGCGCTGGCCATGTCTCGTCGAACACCCGGATCGAGCCCGATCTCGACGACCTCCTCTGGAACCTGGTCAACATCTTCCACCGGGCCGGCGAACGTGTCGAGCGCGCGCTCGACGACAATGAGCAGCTCCAGCGCCGCCTCCAGCGCGAGCAGGACGGCAGCGAGATCCGGTCGGTCGAACTCGGAGCGGGCACCCAGGGCAGCGCGCTGCTCGCACCGCAAGCAGCACCCGGCCGCTGCGCCAGCCGGAGCTGCCGGCGAGGAGTTGGGCGTGCAGCCTGCTGCGGCCGACGCTGGCGGCGCGGGGCGGCGCTGCTGGACGCTTCTTTGAGAGGGCGGGGTTCCACCGACTGTTTGAAAGGGCGAATGCGGGAGCAGCGGCTTGAGGACGCTCCCCGGTTTCGTGGCAAATGTCATGCCCATGCTCGACGCGGCGCAGAAAATCGCCGTGCGGCTGATGCAGGCCGAGAACGCTTCCCAACTCGACGATGTTTTGCGGGACGGCCTGCGATCGGATCGGTTGCCTGTCAGCCATTTGCCAAGGATGCATGGTAACACCAGCTTGTCCAGCAGTACTGCAGCATGCTGAACCTACTTGTACCCCCGTGTAATGAAGCCGAGATGATGCTGCACGCATCGCAATTGAACAACCTACAGACATACGCAAACAACTGCGCATTACAGGGGCGGCGCCCCGACTTCCAGCGCCATAGATTCCCGCGCCCCGCCAGTCATGATGCGGGCCCCTCAGCGCCCTGCCTCGCTGCAGCAGCAGGTCATCGCTCTCGCTTCTGAGTTCGACCGAATGCGCGGCGCCATGGCGGCCGAGGTGGGCCGATCCGCGCCGACGCCGAGGCCGACAGGGCCGACCGCGTGGACGAGCGCGAGCGCGCGGCGGCGGCGGCGGAGGCGCGAGGCGCGCGAGGCGGCCGCTGATCTACAAGATGGCCGTCGCGACGCCTGTCCTGCAGATCAGGTGTGCACAGGGCTATGCTTGTGTCCCATAGGAACGTGTCGACCCGTATGAGCTTATCACAAGTACGGGTACTACCGTAGTCGTGGTGTTGCGATCATTCGCACGCTCCATGCTGACTGCAACATCCTGGCCCCACATCAACGCTGGCCCACCCATCACGCCGCCCTTCACAATCGCAACGTCGCCCAGTTCCGCGGCGTCGATCCGGCGACCGGTCGCTACATCTACAACTTCGTGGAAGGCGGTTCGGGCAACACGGTCGGCAACGTGGACCTGTACGACAACCAGGACCAGACCAAGGGCATTTCCCGCTGGCAGCTGCAGGTGGGCTTCCGCTACAAGTTCTGATCCCGGGACACACGCTTTGAAAACGGACGGCCGGGGCAACCCGGCCGTTTCGTTTTGGCCCGGTTTCCGTTTCCCGGCGCCAGTGCGCTACATTCACGCCCCGAACGAGAGAAGCTCGACATGAATCCGAAGGCCGACGGCCCCGAAACGCGCAAATATTACGAGCGGATCGAAATGCAGCCGATCGACCCGCAGGCGAACGGGCCGCAGCTATTCTACGGGCTGCGCTATCACGTCCACATCAACACGCGCGAGGAAGATATCACCTTCCACGACCAGGTCGGCTACTGGCTCTATGAAGCGGCGACCGGATTGATCCTGCAGACGCTGGCGATCCCGCGCGGACAGATTGCGATTGCGGCAGGGCACGCGAAACCGGGTGACAAACAGCTCGTCTGCAGCCGGTGCGCAAGAGCAGAGCAAGGCAGACAGCGATGATCTGGATCAGGATGATGTGGCTGGGCGCGGAGCAGCTGCCGCGCGTGACGGCACCAGCAAGGCGCAGGCGGACGAGCCCAGCCTTGTCGAGCGAACGGCGATTGACAAGGCGGCTGCCGGAAGCGGCCGCAGCTCCCCGGTTGGCGAGCGCGTTCCTGGCGACGATGCCGCAGGGCAGAGCGACAAGCCTCAGCGCCACAAGGGGGCGCTGGCGAAGCGGCGCACGAAGGATGGCGCGGCTGGCCAGCCCGCAGGTGACCAGGCAGAAGCGCTGCCAGAGGGCAACCAGCCGCGTTGTGCGCCCTGCCTGATGATGTAGGATGGGACCTGGCATGCGATCAACGGCTCGGCCGACAGGACGGCTTTCAAAATCGCTTCCGACCTGCGTTGGCCATGGCCCCGGCCATAAGCACTCGACGTAATGGCAACGACCATATGCCGGCTTGGGATGACATAGAGCTTGTTGCCGCCATTGCCCGAGGCGAAGGAAACAGACACACGTTCGCCGCCGATATCGTGAACCTTGGAATACCAGTAATAGCCATAGCCATCAGCGAAGAGATCATCGGCCGATATATCGATACCGCAACAGCATTGGGTTGGTTTTCTTCCACATGTATGATGTAGTTGCATTTCGAATGCTACCTTTTAATCCACGTGACCGGAACCCTAGTGGGTAAGGGTTTGCCGGCGGTTGTAGCGTGCGAGGTTCGTGGCGTGCGCGCCTCGCACGCTGTGCGCAACAGCAGTAAGGTGCTTCAACCGGTCACCCGCACGAGCGGGAGTTGTGGAGTATACGTTCACCTAAGGCAGCATTGCCAAGTTTCAGACCCGCGCCTTGTGCTGCGGCTTGGGCGATGCTGCGGTGGCCACGGCGGCTTGGTGTCCGCAAGTGCTTGCGAAGCGTGGCGCGCGGCTGCACGACAGCTGCCCGGGCACCGGCGGCTTGCCGAAAGGGTGAAGACGCGGACGTCTGCGCTGTCAGCCGGCAGCCGGGAATCGCCGCGCCAACTCGCTGCAAGCATCATTACGACATCGGCAACGACCTCTACCGCCTGTTCCTCGACGACGACATGCAATATAGCTTGTGCCTATCTGGCGAGTGCCGTGCAGCAGGCGTGTTCTCCCGTTGTCGTCGCCGCATGAGCGGGTCACCGGCCACGCAGTGGTAGCCGCTCCAGAATGGCGCGACGATTTGATGTTCGAGGGCGTGCCCAACAGCTCGCGGCCTCATCCGACCGCGTCCTGGCGCGTTTGGACATCGAGTGCGACACCTCTTGGCGCACCTGGCGCAAGCCGTGCGCATGCACAGGATTTCGTGGCCCTGGCCGAGGACATGGAACGTTTTTCAAAGCTCTTTGGTGCGCAATTTCGCGCGTCATCAGAAAACCGAGCGCATCCTTAATGCGGCGCGATCATGCCTGTGCGAGTGGTTATCAACCGCCACACAGCGTGCAGCAAGCAAGCACAGCGTTGGACTTTCCTGCGCGCACCACAGGGTGATGTGCGGAGGTCCTGGTGCGCCATGGCGCAGCTGGCATACCAATGCACAGTGCTGGCCCGGTGCCTTGGGCGGTTGGATCCATGTCATGAAGCCGCTGCTCCAATGCCCCCAGCTGCCAAAGTCAGCCGGACCTGGCACGCCTGCTCAGGCGTGGCGGGCAGGAGCATCTCGGTCTAATGTAAAAATAGAGATAGTTGGTAAAGTGACGAATAGCGATCTTAAGGAATTAAGAAGAAATACCGGTCATTTTTTATCTGTTGTAAAATCAGATACACCGCTCCCTTGTATCATAAACTTCGCAGAATCAAACTCAAGTAATCTGGTTCCTCCGCCGCACCTAAGACAATTCGGCACAGTCGGCAAGTGCCGAGACCAGATCTGAGAACCTATGAAAGGCAGACTACACGCAGACAATCAACCGAGCTTGTTTGCCGATCTGTAACTTTTGTCCGTTCATTAACCGCATGGCAGCGACGGCGGCGTCTGACAGCGCGACCGGCACCACTGAGGTCCACTTTTGGACCCCCGCACTCCCCTACCGTCTCTTCTCGTACGCCCTCGAGGTACGTGGTGTTTGAAGCGCTGCATCCAGCTGCATCACGCGCAACCAGGTCACGCATGCGCCGTGAGCCCAGTCACGGATATGTGGAGTCATCGTGTCAAGCGTGACGCCCGCTCCTCGCCACATTGTGCCCAACCGCCTGTCTTCGTGCCTGCGCAACCTCCGCTGCAACCGCGACATCCATGCCCGAACCTTGACCGCTGTCGCCAAGCACGGCCGGCCTACGCCCAACCAAACGCGGCCATCGCAGCGCATCCAGCGCTCGCCGCTCTGCCCCGCAGCCCTGCCGCGCTCTGCCGCATGCTTGGCCCAGGATGATGCCGTCTGGCCGGCGCGAAGGAGTGCTTGACCCTCGAGCCAGCGAGGCCGAGCGCTGCGCCGAGCGCCGGCGGACACTGGAACCACTGTTGTTCTTCGCACAGGCGGCCAGCCCGATCCGCGGGCGCACATCTGCGACTCAACGCCGCGATCAGCGCGAGCTTTGGGTCGATGGCGGCGTCATGGAGGCATTTGGCAGGGCCGCCGCGGGCCGCTTCGGCAGCGGCTGGGTGTGGCTTGGCGTGAAGCCGGACGGCCAGCTTGCCATCACCTACACAGCCAACGAGGTGCGATACAAGGGCGCAGCGGGGCTGCGCACGCTCTACCTCGTCAGCCCTGCGCGAGCACAAGCACGGCTTTACGATGAACCTGCTCTCGCCCATTCACCAGTGTTTGGGCAGGTCGTTGCTGGGAGGGCAGAGCAGCAGCCTGCAACCTGGAAAGCACGCATGCTGTGCGATTGCAAATTCACCACTCTGTGTACGATTAGAAGCAGGCAAATCGCGGCGCGGTTTCACTTGCCTCCTGTGTCGACTGGCCGGAGCGAAGTTCGTCGAGGCCAATGTGGGATTTGCATGGCGGCCGTGGAATAGCACCCGCTGGCCTGCCTGCTCGCTACACCCCCTGATGTCTCTGGAGGGTGTGGAGCCCATGATCCCTATCCTGGGCCTCGACGTCTGGGTGAGCGCGCTACGTGTGTGGCATGGCAGCGCGTGCTGCTGGGGTGACAGGCCAGGGGGCACTGCTGCACAAACGGCGCAAGGGGACAAGCTTGTACGCGTACGCCATCTGTGCTGTTGCACCTTTGCTGCCATGTGCGTCATCCCTGACTTAGAGAAGACCTTAACAACATCCCCTCGTCAGCCCTTACTCTAGCTGGGGCGACTGTAGCCGTAACCTCTACCCCTACAAGATAACCCACTCATGGACGTGGCCAAGACAAACCACGCGGCCGCTTGGCACGTGTGGGAGCACGCCTACTACCTCAAGTACCAAAACAAGCGCCCCGACTACATCGACGCCTACTGGAACGTGGTAGACTGGGACAAGGTGCCGAGAGGGGCGGCAGCCTGGGGCGGGTGTGTGGGCGAGAGGAGTTCCTTGCACGGGAATGGATTTGCGTGGGAGGGGCGAGGATGCGCGCGCCTGGCCCGCAATCACTTGCTGCGCAAGGCGGGGCGACAGGGCGAGCACAGCGCATTGGGATTGCGGAGCAGCTGATCTTGATGCATGGCATCTCTGCACTGCCAAATCATGCCAGGTCTCAGCCCATTACACTGCTGCAAAGGAAGGGAAGGCTTTTGGGACTGAGACGACGCCATCTGGGGGCCTTGGTGGGAGCAGGACTGCGCGACAATGGGCAGGACATGCGTGGTGTGGTGCCCACATGCGTACAAGCAATTGGTAGGTCGATGTACGTAGATGTGGTGTCGATGGTTGAGGTGCAGCTCTTTTGACAACCACCCACGGGTGGTGATCTTCAGGGCATGCGTCCAGGTGCTACGATCCACACTCCAAGATGCAGCAGCATGGTGATGTATGGTACGAGAGCACATGCGCCTTGCGTGTCACCGTACTTGCCACGCAGCCGCTTGTGGCGCCGCCGTGCGTCATTGTCATGCACAGGTCTGGCGCCCCAAAGGCCATATCGGTCTTCCCGTTCTTATGACGCGGTCGCCCTATGGTTTTACCAAGGACCGCATCGACTCGGCCTCAGCAAGGCCGGAGGATATGGGAATGCCGACCAGTTTCATAACAGCGTGGCTGCACGGATATATCGCAAGCGTCCAGCGCGTAGGTGGTCGAGATCGTGTGCGCGCGTTGCGCAGAAAACGGCAGACGGCGCTGTCGATGCGTTGTGCTTGAGGGGAGCAGACAATTTGAGATGCACTGGATCGGCAGCCACGATGATCAGAGTAGATTCCAGGGTTGTGCCTGCGCCGCAAGCACACTGTGTCGCAAGAGCATCCGAGCGCACTCGGCACTGCTGGATGCAGTGAAATCTCAGGATGCTCATGGGCCTGCTCCATGATAGCTGGTCCAGACTTCCTGGCTCGCGAGTGATAACCACGGGTTCCTGCGTGGAAATGAAATACAGCACCGCGCGCGATCTCACAGCTCGTGCGCTGAACAATTCTTGGCAAAGTCTCAGAATTTGCGTGGCTACAACCAGTTGCTTGCCAATGGTCATTGGGCGCCTGCTAGACAGTATGCGGATGCAGATGCCACATGGCAACAGCGCGCTGGCACGCAAGCTGCGCAGCGTCGCCTACTCTCGATTTGCACAGCATTGCACTCTGTGTGCTTGGCTGCCTGGCGCGTCTATGCGTGCGAGTACCTGGGGCTCAGCTTCAGCCTGGATATATCCGATATTGAAATCGGGGTTACATTCTCGGTGAGCAGTATGTGAAGGCGCTATATGGAGTGAGCCACTGTCAGCCGGTCAGTAGCAGTGGGTGCTGCCTAGTAGGGCATCAGCCATTTGCGAAGCAGAGGATTCAGTGCAGCAAATTCGTGATGGATGTCCCACCGTTAAATCCTTTACTGGCGTGTCTGGCTCCTGTGATCCTGCTGGCAATCTTGCGGTCACCTTCTCAATCACCCAGGCCTACCAGCGCATAGAGCGCGCCTGTAATAATTGCAGAATAGTCGGTCTCTGCGTATCGTCTGTACGTTCTTTATAATCTTCCATATTTACCATGGGATTCACTCTGTCTCCATCGGTATATCCGCACAGTCACATGCTTGCTCAGCTCCGACGTTGCCCGTGATCTTTTACTTTTGATTGTGCCCCCTGCAGTCTTCTATAATTGCTCGTTAAGGCAGCACGGTGGGTGGTGCCTGGTTTTCGACTTGAATTGACGGTGAGCTCTTCATGTCATCGCCTGTACCTTGTGTGAGCGACCTCCTCCGGATCCTCCCCGATCTTGACGCACGACACCTTGCAGGACCCAATCGAGGGACTGAGCTTCAGTATTCCAAACTACCCAGCTCCCTGCGGCGTGGCTAATGGTGCCGTATCTGGCCTGGCTTCTGTTGCCGCGGTGCCTCAATTACCAGATCGTACGTCTGCCACCCGCGATGGCGTGAGAGCATCGCCGCGTTGCGGCTGGCCCCAATCGCGTCGGTGGAGCAGTGCCGCCGAGATCGGCATGGAGCATAACCTGGGCCTCACGTGCGATCCGATCGGCGACTCGTCCAGATCCCGTGCATCGAGCGCAACGCGATGGGCGCCAGGGATCGATGCAACGTGCGAGATCGGCGCGCGCACGCATGTCGTCAGCCTCGACACGGTGATCGCGACGATGCTGCAGACGGGCCGCGATAGTGCGCGCACACCGCCCGTCTCCCAGTTTGCCCGCGAACACGTCCTTTGCTTTGCGCGCTTCGAACATCGAGCGCAGCACCCGATATTCGCGGCTCCGATTATCATTGCCAACAATGTGAAGCATTTGAACTGTCCCCTTGCAGTGAAAGAGCCGTCCAATTGAAGCGGAAACCGCGGGGCCGCCACCCTAAGGAATGGGGGTATTCAACGCCCGGCTATCTCCCCGAAATTCAATTCGCCATCGAATAGTGCGCGCACCGTCAGGGTAACGCGCGTGGTTGCATGTAGCGTTCGCGAGCATTCTTCAGATGGACCGGCTGCAGGCAGGCCGAATGGCATGGGTGATCTGCAGCAGCAATGATGGCTTGGGACAGGCGCTACGTACGACTGGGTGTCACATGCAGTTGCGCATGACCCTCGGCCGTCTCCTTGGAAGAGCCCCGAAGGTTGTCAGGTTGACACCCCCGCCCCTGGACCTCTCGACCTTCGTGCTCAACGACTTCCCTATCGACGCCCCCGCGCCAACGACGTCATGATGCGCGGTACCTTCCGAACATCCGCATCAAGAACGAAATGGTCCCCCGGCATCGAGGGCGGCATGTCGCGCTACGGTACCGAGGTCATGCATGCTACGACGCAGCGCTGCGCATATAAGGTTTACAGGCCCGGGCAATGGCATTAGCAGGCGCAAATCATATGTGGCGGTGCTGTCGCACGCCATACATGACCCGGGGCTTATGCTTTGCGAATTTCTCATCAAACTGATTAGTCCTTTGGCCACCCCAATGCTGCTGCGAATAGCTGCTGACTCATGCTGCACCCTGTTCCCACCCCCTTACTTCAATCCTGCCTGCAGGACGCCCGTCATGCTGCGAAATGCTTGCAGCATCTTGACACACTCCCTGACCGTCATTCTTGCACCGTACTTCGTGCACGCGGGCAAGTGCGACGCGGGCGTAGAGGATCGCTGGCTTTGGCCCGTGGTGCGCCGCGCCCTACGTCATGGCGTGCCTGTGGGTGCTCATCACCACGTTGCTGCTGAATGTTCAGGTGGGTCTGCTGCCGTAGGAAGGACAGGAACGTCAAGAGCTTGCTGCTTGGACATCTACAATTGGCCTTGTTTCTCGTTATGTTGAATAGCGTTTCCCATGGCTGCTGTACCCTGTACAGTCTTGTAGGTCTCGGCTTTCCAACTGAGCACTTTCCCATCCAACCTGCGATAACAGCGTCGAGAGAACAATCTGTGTGATCAGCCATACAACTCAAAATCATTCATTGACTTTTCTTCGGAGGGGTTTTCCAGTAGGGTTCGCCAAAACTCCATTAGTTGAAAGGTAGTTCTACCGTAGAGAATCGCGTCACCTTCATGAAGTAATTCTTCATAGTGCCGGTGAATTTCTTCGTCGGGGCTCATTATCGCTTCACACAGCCTTGCGTGCATAGCTTTGCGGAGCCTCTGCGCTTCCGTGAGCCCCACCTTGGTCCTCCGCTACAAGGACACCCAATATCGCTTGATGCTTTCCTGTGAGTCCGTCAGCGGGCACAGCTCCATCTTCTTTTCGCGGTACCTCACTGACCCTCCTGCAGGGCGCTGCAGGACGTGTTCCTCAACGCGGTGCGCAAGTCGGATGAATCGGTGACGATGTTCCTCGTCAACGGCGTGATGCTGCAGGGCGAATCGTGGCTTTCACTGTATTGGCTGCAGGCGGCGGCAGGTCGAGCTCGTCTGACGAGCTCCGCCGCTTGACCTGCCGTTCAAGCCATCACGCTGGGCACATCGCACCTCACCTGTGCAGAGGTACCAGGCTGGGCAAGCCGATGACGGCAGCTGCTTCGACCAGTGGCGGATGCAGTTCGATGCCAAGTGGCGCTCGGCAGCCACTGACTAGGTTCTGGGGACTCGCAGCCAACGAAGCTGGGTTGGCGGTTTGCCTCTCAGCGTTCCTGGCTCAGGAACGTACAACATCATCAAAGAGCGAAGTCCTGAAGATTCTTAGACGTGATAGCAATGCATTTCCCCGAAGGGCTTTGAATTTGTTGCGCTGTTCTCAATCATTCCTCCATGCTGCGTTGCATGTTGCACCGTTTGCGAGCTCGCCTGCACATGCCCGCATGCATGCCCGTGTGTGCGGTCAGACTTGCAGACACTAGTGCCTTTGTGCACACCTGCCTCGATTCCTAACGCTGGAGTTGAAGGCCTGACCCTGGGCTGGATCTTTAAAGATGTATTTAAAAACCTGGAAAAGATCCGGCTTTTTGAAAGGGCGGCAGCTATATCGTTCAACCTTATGCTGGCTATACCACCTTCCCTCATCTTACGGTAGCGTTTTGCCAGTCGTTGAATGATGTAAGGTACCTTAAGGAACAGGGTTTGGTCCTTATGCATAGGGACCGGGCGTTTGCTTGAATGACGTTCAGGCCCACGTCGGCCGAAAGCTGGTACTTATCCAGCGGAATCACCCGGAAAAACTCCCTCAGTTGGTTGGAGCTGGAATCGTAGCCGTAGTTAACAGAGCAGGAACGGTCACCCATCAGCACAACATTCAGAACCGTTTGTCGCGTCGTTTTGAGGACCTGATCCAGGCCCGTGCCTTCCAGGCGTGCTAATGCTCGGATAGATAGGAACATCTTAGGGCTGCGGCCAGTGCTGGATCGCGTACAATACAGCAGCGCGCGCGTGTGGCCAAAATTCCACCACCGCCATTGGCGCCCTATAGTGGGTACCTGCCAGACGCGGAAGGGGCCCCGGGATACGTGAGAAAAATGGACTGGCAGCTGCGTGAATGGGGGGATGCGATACCGCGTGCCTGCTGTCTCAAAAAAATGCGTAGATAGTCCCCGCGATCGCCGCTGCCGCCGCTGTCGACACCGCTGCTTGGATGTCACGAACCTGCGCTCATCCCCAGGGAGGCCTCTACAAATCCACGCCCTATGCGTTTGCTTTGCTCTGCCGGTTTCACCTTTGCCCTCTCCTCGCCGCCACTGTGACTCAATGGTTTTAACGCAACATCATCCGGCTTTGAACAGCCAGCTGCCGCCCGAAGGCAGTCCGCTATTTTTGTTAGAGCTTACAAGCTAAGATAAAGCTGTGTACACAAACAAAGCAATGAGGGCGCTCTGCACACAGTCCTGGAGACATGTCAGGCGACTGGGTCCATGCGGCCTGTTACCTGACATTGATCGTTCGGGCCGCTGGTTTGACCGCCAGCGCGACGGTAACGCGGCATCAGCGATATCCTGTGGGAGCGGAAGCAACTCCTATTTGAAGCCGGGTGGACAGCAAAGCCGCAGAGCAGTGCAATGGGTCGCGGGGCCATCCGATGGTGGGAATCATGGTAGACAAGGTGACAAGACGACAGACCGTGTAAAAGACAACACAACACGAACACAACGCCATGAAACCAGCAAGCCTCGCTTGTCACGCTGCGCGCAGCGCCCGCCCACTGACGTTGCGGCGGCCGACGGCAGGGCTGACGGGGCCGGTTCCCTTGGTGTTGAGCGGTCATGGCGCGTCCTTGGGGCCGACCCCGCACAGCACGGGTCTGCACGTCGGTCATCCAGCATTGTCACTGCGATGGGCGCCGTTGGCAACAGCGTCAGCAACACCTTCAACAAGGTTGATACCGAACTGAAGAAGTAAGCGTCTGACGTTCGGGCCGCATCGGCGGACCGACCGAAAAAGAAGGGCGGTGGCTTCGTCACCGCCCTTTTTTTTTCATCGACTCGCGTACAACACGACCTTCACCTTCTGCCCTGGCGTCAGCCGGCTCGACGCCGTCAGGCGGTTGAGCACCTGAAAACGACTCGGCCTTATAATCGCAAGTCGGCGGCCGCTGCCGCCCGCCGAGCGCTGAGACCTTTACCTCACAGCATTCTGAGTGTGAGATTTTGTCAGCTGTCATCAAGCGTCTTCGTGGTCTATCGGTTATGATTCCCGCCTTTCACGCGGGCGACCCGGGTTCGACTCCCGGCGAGGGCGCTCTCTTTTGCGAGATGGGCCATGTGCAGCTTGTTTCGAGGCACCGCGAACCGGTCCCCAGGCAGCAGCACGGCGACCATGTGCAGCTTGTTTTCGAGGCACCGCGAACCGGTCCCCAGGCAGCAGCACGGCGACGCAGGCACGGAAACGTCCGTTGGTAGCGATTGCTCTCGAATCTCGGCAACACAACGTTGATCTCGGGGACTTTGCCGTGACCCCGCATCGCAAACATTTCTGCGGCAATTGTGGGCGTGACAGCACGTGGAGCAAGAAAGGGCATTAAGCGATGCGGTTCATACCATGCGAATAGTCTTCTTTGTAGATCATATTATCTTTACGCAACGGCTCAAAGACAGATCATGCGGCCAGCCACACATTGCAAGATCACCGGCATGACCACATCCACGCACCACGGCAAGCGCAGCGGATCGAGGCTTCGGGCTCGTCGGCTGGCGCGGGCTGCAGAAGCGGCGGTGGCGGCTGGCGACGGCGCCATGATGCCGCAGGCAAAGCGCGCCACGCCACGCGGCCGCTGTGCCTGCTGCCGCACGGCGCTGCGTCAGTTGCAGGGGCGGCAGGCCGCCACCGACTCCTGGCGCGTCTCCATGCAGCGTGGTATTGGGGCCGCCACCGTCAGGGCTCGCGGCGACGGGGTGCGTGAGGTGCACGGCGGGCCGGCGGAGGCTGTGGAGGGTGGGCTGTATGGTGGGCTGTATGGTGGCATCCGTCGAGGCGTCTGGAGGAGGTTGGCGGTGCCCTCGCCCAGTGCCAGCATGTAGGCACCGCGCAGCATGGCCCTGTGCAGGTGGGTTGCATGTGCAAGCAATGGCATGAACGCGAGATGGGTCATGGCGTTGGAAGGGGGGGCCGCATACCGGCGCTTACCTGGGGACGAGGAGCGCACAGCAGGTGCTGGCGGCCGTCGCCTTGCCTGCCCGCAGCGCTGCCGCGGCTCAGCGGAGCGATGCGCTCCAGCTCGCATCCAGCAGCACATGTCTTGTTGCGCCAGGCTTTTCGGTCCGCCAGACCCCCGACGGGCCTTACAAGCGAGAACGCTGCCTGAGCTCGTCGCCGCTACACTGCGATGATTCCAGAGCCTGGGGCCTCGGGCTTGCGGCCCTGCGCCGTAACCCGAAATCGGCGGTTTGATGGAGAGGAATAATCGACCTCGATCACTCATGCACATTTCACATACCCAGCAGCGCGTGTCGTTCACATAACATTTTTTACTTTCAATGCCGGGAACCCGGCGGCACCTTTTGACGGGATCCCCCCGGTGCTGACATTTCCGCCTCTTGATCACGAGGAAAGCGAACAGCACCATGCCGCCAGCCAGCATATGTGCCTTCTCCCATTCCAGCCGCTCGACAAAGTCGTACATGGCGATGGAGAGCACCTTGGTCTGGCCCGGAATATTGCCGCCAATCATCAAACCATCAACATCACGAACTTTCCCCCAACGCGTAAAAGACGTTCGGGACCGAAGGGGGGCGGCGAGCGCGGCAGTATCCGCAAAAAATATGCCGCCGGAAGCGGGCACCGACGTTCTGTACCCGCGTCAGTGGAAGGATGAAACCAAGGGAGATTATTTCTGCGCCGTTTGTGGTAATCCTTTATTCAAGTCCACCGCTAAATTCACCAGCAATGTGTGGCTGGCCGCACGAACTGTTTTAATTTTTTGGGTGATTACGCCGCGTCACAATAGTGCAATGCGGTAGCAGCCCGTGCGACTTCCTGCCCTTTTTTGGGGCTTGGCGGCTGTCCGCCCTCTGTGCCAACACTCCTGCTTTTGCGATGCGGGGGCGCGGGCGCGTCGCCCGGGCATCAACGTTGTGTTTCTGAGATTCGGGTGCATCGCTACAAGGACGTTTCCGTGCCTGCGTCGCAGTGCTGCTGCCTGGCGGATCGACCGCGGTGCCTCGAAAACAAGCTGCACGTGGCAGCTGGCAAAAGCGATCAAGCGCTCGCGCCACATCGGCCTGCTCCCCTATATTGTGAAGTAAGGAGGGCGGACCGATGGAAATCATCCTGCTCGAACGTATCGAGAAACTCTACAAATAACATCGCTGTTGTTGTAAAGGTCTCAGAATCGCTGCGGACCGCGTTGTGCTGCAGAGCGGCGTTCA
>NNCB01000066.1:0-29894 GCA_002317545.1 Scenedesmus quadricauda | reverse complement strand
CTGCAGGCCCCTGCGTTGGCTGTCCTTCGCGCCCGCCCAGGTGGGCGCGGAGCCGCCGCGGCTGTCCAGCGCCGACCGTCCGCAGGCGGTGACCGACAGCCGCCGCCGCCCGACGAGAACGCTCAACCCCCTAGCGCGTGCCATCTCGGGTGAGCAGCACATTGCTTGGTTAGCGGCCGCCCACCACGCTGCCAAGCCGCCTGGCTGCATGTTGGCTGGGTTGTCCGCGTCTGGGGCAGCCCAGGCGACCGCACCTGATCTAGTGTGCGACTGATCGATGCGCTGGAAACCACCGACACCTCCACCGCGTCCGCTCATGCAGGCCGCGCGCCCGCCGACAAGGCCGGCTGTGAGTCCGGCCTCTTCGACCGCAGCAGCTGGGTCGAGGCGCAGGCCGGCTAGGCGCGCAGCGTGGTGACGGGCCGCGCGCGCCTCGACGGCGTCCCCGTGGGCGTCATCGCGGTGGAGACGCAGACGCAGACGCGGCACGTGCCGGCAGACCCCGGGGACCCGGCCAGCTCGGAGGTCAACATCCCGCCGCCGGGCAATGCCGCAGCAAAAGGCGAAATATCTGCCCAAACTGATTTCGGGCGAGCATGTCGGCAGCCTCGCGATGTCCGAAGCAGTCGCCCCCGCAGGATACGACAGCACCTTAAAGCCATGAATGCCTTCTACGGTAACCTCACCTTCCACTCATGCCTGGCCGACGCTACCCGCTGAATCGCAGGCGTTTAAGAGCGAAATGGCTAAACTGACGACAAGACTGCCCAGTCTCTGGACAACGTATACGGGAGGGCCTGCCCCTCTTCATCCTGGCCAACTGGCGTGGCTTTGCAGGAGGGCAGCGCGACCTGTTTGACGGGGTGTTGCAGGTGGGCTGCGGGGGACGGGTGCCCCTGTGGTGCAGGGGTTGGGTGCTAGCCTGCAGTGACTGTGACGACCAAGGGGCGGTGGGGGCTCGGTGTCTGCAGCATGTTCTGGTCTTGCTGTTGGTGTGCCAGTGATTGCGGGGTAAGAGGCTGTGAATGAGCAGCGCCAGTCTCGTGACCGTTGCGCGCTGCTGCGGAGAATCGCTGGCCTGCCCCATCGACCCATAAGATCGCGAACTTCCACATACCCTTGACCCCTATTGCTCCGCACCTACTCAGACCCCCTCCCCTGCCTGGATTCCCTCCCTCTGTCATCTCCCATGTCACCTGCCTCCAGGCCGGCAGCCTCATCGTGGAGCAGCTGCGTGTGTACCGCAGCCGGTGTTTGTGTACATCCCAGGGGGCGGGGAGCTGCGCGGGGGGCCTGGGTCGTGGTGGACAGCACAGGTGAAGGGGCTATTGCTGCATCCTGTGCGCTATATGGTGTAGATGGCGATGCTTATTCGGCCTCTAAAACTTTAAGTGCAACTCCGTTAAGAGACATACATATGCAACAATGGATCGATTTAATGGACCGGCCAATCGAAGCGTTTACAACATGGCGCAGGTCTGGAACTAAAGGCAATGAAATTCCAACTTTACAGATCCCGCAGGGAGCTCCGAATGCCGGTTTAATGTATCGTTGGCAATATCCTTTGGATGCACGCGCATCACATCACGTTCTCTGCTCTCTCTTACAGCTGCCCTCCCTCTGCCGGCTTCGCCGATGCCCCCCCCCCCCAGATCAACCCCACGCACTGAGATCTCTTACCGGCTCAACTATAGTAGTGTGGCTCATTTGTCTAACCAGTTTAAAAAAGTAACAGGTCTTACCCCGACTTTCTTCAAAAAAATAAAGCAACTGCGCAACAGGTTGTGGGAGGATGTGTGATTTGTGTAAATTAAAAGCATATTTGTGTAACGATCAGGTAAGTAAAACTGTGCACCTTTACACGGTGAAGATTCATTCACAGTCCTAAATTTTAAATGGATGGATCATACTGCGCGCTTGTGTTGTTGGTGCTGATTGCCTGCTGCTCTGGGCCTCACATCGTACTCGATCGCCCCACTTTGATCTGCCGCAATATATTCGTTCTGCGCGGGTCAAGGTAAGTTGGCCGCCTTCGCCCAGCGATTCGGCTTTTTCGACGATCGCACCAAAGCTGACGTAGATCGCCAAGCTGAAGGCCGAGCGGTCCCCGGCTGACGCGGCATCAAGGCCAGCGAGAAGGCGCTGCGCCAACATACCAGCAGGTCCGGGGGCAAGCAGGACTGGGTCTTCGGCCGAAAAGGCCTATGGCCCTGGCTGGAAGCTGGCCTCCTTTCTCCTCGAGCCGATCCCACAAGTCTGTAAATCGCTGCCCGCTGCCAACCACCCCGATCGTACAGACGTGCCTCAAAACCCATGAACATCCATCCCATACGACCGCAGGTGGCGCGCCGAGGTTGCGGACCTGCACGACACCTCGGCCCGCATGCTCGCCAAGTGCACCCTCAGGGCGTCGTCGCCTGACGGGACGCGCGCAGCTTCTTCGCGGCGCGGCTGCAGCGTCGGCTGGCGGAGGAGGCGCTCCTGCGCCACGTGGCCCGATATTGGCGGTATAGGCGGTGCGATGGTCGGGCGCGACGACGATCATGTGCGTGCCCTTCTGCCCCGTCGAAATCGAGGTCGACCCTGACGTGCTCAGCCTTCGAGGTCACTGTTGCGTCATCAGGGGCCCTCTGTCGGCCATGCCCGACAGGGGAAACATCCTGTCCCAGAGCACACAAACAAGATCTCCCGCAAGACACGCATACACACAGCAAACCATACATAGGCACGCAAACATACACGCATATAAACGCCCCCACACACACCGTCACGCGCAGACACGGCGATCTCGCGCCACGATGCCATCGCCATGGTGGCCTCCTGGCACGCCCCCGACGCGCCGCCCGCGAACGCTTCCGTCCGCGCCGCCGCCGCCGCCCCTGCCGCCGTGCAAGGCCCGCCGAGCTGGCGGCGGCGGCCGCGGCGCAGGCCGGGGCTGACCGCGCGTTCCTGTCCTGGGCCGAGAGCCCCGCGGCCGCGCGCGCCCGGCGAACCAGGGCTCTGCGCCCCGGCGGCCAGCCGCATGGTGGGGACTGCTGGGCACGAGCGAAGGCAAGGAGGCGCTGCTCGCGACGGCCGCAGGCGGGCTGGCGGCGGACGCAGGGCATGCACCGCTCATTGGGGCGCTGTGCCGAGTGCGATCGGCTGGACGAACCCGGCCTGCTGTCGAGGGTTTCGCAACCGGCAGACGCGAGAGGGCACGACGGCATGTTATCATGCGGTGCGGGACACGCGCCCATCGGGCGCCGCCATGGCGCGAATGTTGCCGCGACGCAATGCGTCGGGGCGGTGATGCAAAAATAGCAGTTTCGTGACATTTCCGCACCTATGCTTTTCTTGGTACGGAAAAACTGATAGTTTATTACATATTTTGCCGGATACGGGATCGGTGCAAGGTCCGCGACGCCTGGGCGACGTTGCTAGGGCCGCGCGGGGTAGCGGGTCCCCACAGATTGCAGCAGGCCGGTGTTGTTCCACGGCCCATGGTGCATGGTGCCCCG
Source organism: Scenedesmus quadricauda (assembly GCA_002317545.1). NCBI lineage: Eukaryota > Viridiplantae > Chlorophyta > Chlorophyceae > Sphaeropleales > Scenedesmaceae > Scenedesmus > Scenedesmus quadricauda. Next base: position 26,394 of record NNCB01000066.1, on the reverse strand, counting down.
CACCGCAGGTGGTCCGTTGCGGAGCACATGATGGTCGACGCTTGGGCATGTGCAAGGGGCAAGGGCGGCTGGTGAGCGGCGAGCGGCGGGCTTGGGGAGTTTGAGGCTGTTTTGATTTGTACACGCGCTGAGAGAGCTTTGGGTGGTGATTCTCACACCGCGTGACACGTGCATTGCACGACAGCCATCGCATGGTGGGCATTGGAATTCAAGCTCTAAACCAACATCACACGTTGCATGCAACGTGCATCATTGCTTTTTTGGGTGTACATACTCACTTCAATGCTCTATCGTTACCCGGCTATTCAAAAATAACACTTCATGAAATTGTACCTGGTACCAACGCCTGTTGGCAATTTAGGAGATATCACTTTACGCGCTTTAGAAGTGCTGAAGCAGGCCGATGCGATCTTATGTGAAGATACCCGTACCAGCGGAAAGCTACTGAAGCATTACGACATTCTAGTCTCACTTTGGTAGATGGCGCACCCCGATTCAAGGCACTCTGTGCACGAGTGCTTGCGGGGTCGCACGATTTCGCAGATCACGGCTCTGCTCAGCCGTCACCACTGTTTCAGGTTACCAATACTGAGCACAGAATCAGCTCTAGGTCCGGATCCAGCACTGGTTGTTCAATTACGACGTCCGTGAGCAATCGCGACCTCGAGGATGAGCTCGGAGGCCATTGCGCCCAGGGACCGCGGCAACGCGACACCAGCAGCAAAAGCGCTAGCGGCAGAATCCTCGCCGGCAAGAGCAGCGTGCCCGAGCCGCGAGCCCTGCAGCAGAGATGCGCGCTTTGCCGGCGATCCCGTCACAGGCCAGCGGCAGCCGCGCGCCCAGGCAGACTCGCCGCTCCGAGCAATGACGAGGATCGCATTGCCGCTGCGCTGCTGGTGCATCGGCGTGCTATCAGATCACCTGGACCTTCGGGACATCTCCTGTAGCGCAATGACCGGGCGGTCGTTCACAAGGACATCGACACTATGCTTCATGGCCCGATCCTCGCAAGTATTGGATAAATACGCCATATAGGCCGCACGTTCGATTGGCCAGTAGGGATGCAGCCGCTGGCCTGTCCGGCGCGGTGATTGGCCCGAACGGGCCCTGTAAGAGCCCGCAGGTGTAAAAGCTATCAGGCGATCAAGGACCGTTTCGAGAAGGATATGCCAAATATGTCAAATGGCTGAGGGGATGCGGCGGATCACAGCATGAGAAGCTGTCGCCCTGGCCCCATCAGTTCGGGAAAATAACTTTTGAAGCCCCAAACACCACTGCCATGCGGCGCCTCACGACAGGCCTGGCCAGCCCGTTTTACCTGCCTGCGACGCTGGCCGCGGTGCCCTCACATCTCGTATCAGTGCATGGGCCTTCTGACCAAGCTGCTGACCATGCCGTCCTTTGCCGAGGAGCTGGTCGCCACCTTTGGGCCGAGTCTTTGCTGCAGACCTTCTTGTCAGTCGCCAGGTCGGAGCCGGGCAAGCTGGGCAGCGTTGGCACTGTGACGGCGTTGTGCGCGCTTGCCACAGTCCTGCACAAGCTCCCAGCCAATGCTGGCGGCGCTCAGCACGACAAGGCAGCCACCGGCGCTGGTGGTGACACGGCAGGAACGGTTGCCGAACGCGCACCGGGTTCTGCGGCAGCACCTCGATCAGGCGCTGCGAAATGTTGGTGCCGACTTCGCCGCCTCCATCGAGCGGATGCTGGCTGCCGGTACGATGACGCATCGTCACCGGCCTCGGCGATATCGGGCTGCGAAAAGTCGAAGTCGAGCACTGCATTCTGCGCGACGTTGAGCACGAATTCGTCGGTCTGGCGCTTGCCCTGCGGGGTCGTCAGTTCGAGGCGATTCACGTGACGGCAGCGGCAGCGGCAGTGCTGGTGGGCACTGGGCAGGCCAGGTGGCGGCGACTGCGAGGCGGGCCTGTGTGGAGCTGTTCTTCGACCTGGTGTAATGTGTTCACCATCATCATGCAGCTCTCCCACTACTTGCTGGATGGCATGACATGGATGGGGGCCATCGAGGCGCTCACGCTGTTTGCCGCAGTGTGGTGGACATGGAATTACACCGCGTGGGCCACGAACTGGCTCGATCCCGATCACGTCAGCGGACGCGTGTTGATGACGGCGCTCATGCGGGCACTGAGATGCCGACGCGCGTTCCATCTGCGCCGCTGCTGATCGGCAGCGTGCCGACCGTTCTGTGGCTCACTGTCGAGCTTCTGGCGGCAGCCCCCGGCGGGTTGGCAGCAGTAGGTCGCCATTCGACCTGTTGCAGCATCAGAGGCAATTTGCGAACACGCACATGGCGGCAAGTTTTGTTCTGCACTGGTCAGGCAGCTCTTGCCTGCACATGCGTCAGGGGGCATCCAATGGCCGGCTTGCTGTCAGGATTGCGTCCGGGCGCCCGAGCTGCGACCTATCCTTGCCAGATTGCCCTGAAGGACCTACCCGGTGACTCTGGAAGATGGGTGGATCACCATTGATCCGCCCCGCAGTGAAGCCTGAGCCGGTGGACCTCACGACCCTCCCTCGGGCAGAATTGATGCGCGAAGTCACCGACCTCGTTGCCCTCCATGCCGAATTGATCGACGACGACCGTTTGGAGGAGTGGCCGGACCTCTTCACCGAGGAATGCCTATATTCGGTCATACCCCGCGACCGCGGCCTGCCCGTCGCAACCATCTTCTGCGACAGCAGGGGCTACTACACATGCAGCGATCGTAAGGGTCATTGCGGGCGAATATGTACCAAAGCCATCGTAGATGAGCCCGGTCATCGTCATCCCAAGCGCTCCGCCCAGCGCCCGCGACTAGCAGCCGCATCCGCACCCGCCGTCGCCGAAATCGCCGCGCCGCGACAGCCGCAGCCGCAGCCGAAGCGGCCGAAGCAACATCACCAGCCGGACAATCGCCGCCCCGATCCGTCGCAGCCTGTGTGTGCTGTCTGCGGCAAGACGGTGGCAGATGGTGTGCGGCTGCGGCTGTGCAGGGGCTGCCGGGCGGCCCGATTTTGTTCCGATGCCTGCTACAAGGCGGGATGGAGGGGTGGCCACAGGCAGGAGTGCAAGGCAGCTCAGGAGGCAGCACGTCTCACGGCGCTTGCAGGGGCAGTGCAGGGCAGCATGCAAACCTGACTCCCATGCTCCAGGTCTGGCGACTCCCTGTGTCGAGCCAGATGTGTGCATGATTCGCCCTAGGGGACTTGTGTATGTTGTTGCATCAAGGTGGCTTAGATGGTCCTGCAGGCACTCCTCTGTGTGAGGGAGGTCCCCCCTCGGTATTGGCTGAAGGCCGCCTGGTAAACCTGGGTTGTGCTACCGGTCACCCTTCTTTCGTAATGTCTAACTCTTACTAACCAGACTTTGGCCCAGATCGAACTGTGGACGAATACTGCCGCTTACGAAAACCAGGTTTATGTTTTACCTAAACACCTGGATGAGAAAGTACCTAGCATGTAAGACGGGAAAAAGCATCAACACCAGGCTGACCTGTCCACATTACAGCGACTCGGGCTCATCATTCACCCCCCTGGGGTGGCGGTTCTGCAGGCTCTGGAAAACTCCCATTCCACGGATTCGGGGATAGGTTCTTGGCGTCCCGTATTTCGCTGGCTCCGGTCCCCTCCCCCTCCCAAACTATGCAACGCCCTCCTTCAGAGGCGCCCTGCCCTTGCAGTATTACCGTATCGAAGCTTACCCGGTACATTCATCTGCTGCCCAAAATTACCACCGTCCTCGCCGCCGCCGCCGCCTGTGTCACTAGCCAGGCATGGCCGAGAGCCGCGATGACCTACTCCCCACACCGCGCCCGCCGCTTCCCGGCCGCATCCGGCACTAAGCCGCCGGCTGTGATGACATCGGACAACATGGTATCCATCGCGGTGATTGCGAGCGCGTTGGCTGACAATGTGGTCCCTGATTCGCTTGTCCCAGGACTGTGGCAGCTGCCTGGGTATCCTGCGCATCGTACTTGTGGTGGGACATCGCGGGGGGGAGGGGGGGTCAGCCGGTGGGTTGCCCCGTGCCCCGCCTCTAGGCACCTACTCTGGAACTCCAAGCGTCCACTAGCTGTGCCAACATCGAATTCGAGTTTTATTTTCGTACTCAGTACTTCCTCCGTCTTGGCGGCAATGATCGTATCTTTGGTTTCGTTTTCCTGCCTTTCCTGGTAGAAAAAGTATAAAAGTACTACGTTGAGTAAGGCTAATCAGTAGGCCACACGAAGTGCGCAGATCACGCTTCTGCTCCACCGACCAACGGCGGCGACCACCAACGCCGCGATCCGACTGTTCTAGCAATGCACTCGGTTCGACGTCGTCAAGAGCAGCGCGCCCGTAGGAGATGCGCGAGATAGAACCCGGTCCACGTCGCAAAGAACCAGAAGTGAAGCGCAAGCTGAAGGATCACCTGCGCCGCCGGCATGGCCGGCGCGGCCCCGTCAGCAGCGCTTCGTGCCTAAGCTGGCGCTGCCCTCGCCGGCCAGCGGCAGCCGAACGTCTAGGCAGACTGGCCGCGGCAAGCAGCTGCGCCGTGTCAAGGTGCCTCTGCCGCTGCAGCGCATGGATTCCCCGCTGCTCGCGATCACCTGGCAGCATGTAGAGCCAGCTGCGTCGGCGCCACGACCACGTGGTCGCCGACACAGCCGAAGCTCGGGAGTCGTTCCAGCACGCAGCGTGTCACTTGCTGATTGCGCTTTGGAGGCGTCCATCGTCAGACGAGCCTTCATTGGTCAGCATGCAAAGCGCAAACAGCAAAGCGGCAGGTGCATCAGGCCAGCTCGGTGCGGTGCTTGGGGGGGCAGAGAAAGCCCTGCGCGCACGCTTGAAGAGAGCCTGCGCCGCATTTCGTTCCCCGGCGCGTGTCTGTAGAATATTCACCTGAGCTCACGATATTACCGGGCCAGTTATAGCATTGCAGCATGAGTAAAGCTTCCGCATCGTCGTTCCGCCGTTGCCTCAAGCCTCCCTCAGGCCCCATTGGCCACTGCCTCGCGGGCGCCTCGCTGTGCCAGGCCTGGCAAGCGCCGTTCGCCTTGATTGATCGGCTGGCTCCGTCCCATCCACTCAACCCGTTCCTCAACCCGGTCCTGGACGCGGCTACCAGCGGCGACGACTTCCAGCTCGACGACGTGCGCCGCCAGCGCATGACCATCTACGTGGGCATCCAGCCCAACAAGCTGGCCGAGAGCGCTGCTGGCAGTGCTGTGCGCCATGCTGCTACCATGCACGAGCTGCCAGCCGGTTCACGCAGCGCTCAGCAGACGAGCAGCCGCCGGCGCTGGCCTTGGCACGGCACCAACAGGCGCCAGCTTTGCCCCGAGATCCGCGGCGGCAGATGTGGCGGATGCGGCATTTGTTGCGCTGCAGAGGCTCTCTCGCGCACGCCAGCGCCCGCGCTGAAGCCGCCGACTTGCTGCTCCTGCTTGGAGCTTGAAACACGTCGTGCAGTGGGACAAGTCAATCTGCGCCGCCGCATCGGCTGTGCCGGGCCTCGTAGCGGGTCGGCGGGCAGCTCGGTGGAACCCTAGGTACCCGCCGCCCACGCGTGAACATGGCGGCAGCGGCAGCGGTGGCGAAGCCATCGGCAAGCGACGTGGTGGCGATGGCGAGGCGTGCGTGTGTGAAACTTATCTTGAGCCGGTGTGAATGATAGAGCTTCACCAGGCATTGCACGCGAGGTGGCCGAGCGTCCCAGGCGCCGGATTTCCCTGCTGAAAATGCTCGTCGACACAAGGAGGTCGCCAGGCATCGGCAAGCTACGTGTTGTTGCAAATTGCGCAGGGCAGCACAGAGGCGAGTGCGAATTGGCTCGACTGCCTGCATGCGCAGCCGCAGCGGTGGCGTGTTTGCGCCGCAGTGCGGGCGTGGAGAAGGCCACGGTGTATCACGTCTGTGCCCTGCTGGTTGAGCTGATGCTGTCTTCCGGCGTTCGTGGAGATCGTTGAGTTGCTGGCGGCCGCCCCCGGCGGGTTCCAGCATTGGTTCAGGCTCATTTGACTCATTGCAGCTCGGTAGGCATCTGGTAGACGGCCTACATGACGGCATACCTTTTGTTTTGCACCATTAAGCATAGCTTTTGCCTGCACGTGCCTTGTTGTGCCATAGCTCCGGTTGTCAATCTAGATAGTGTCTGGGACGCCCAGCTGCGCCTGCTGTTGCTCAGGCACTGAGTGGGCGTCAGTTGAGCAGTGTCCTTCACAGGCGAATTCTGCCGTGACAGGCATGGCGGCGCTCTTGCCGCGTCTCTGCTGTGGCTCTTGTCACCTGCTCCCTGCGTAGGGCAGGATGACGAGTGCGACAGTGTCCCGGAGAATGCTGCCGCCCTGAGCGCCGCCGCGGCCCTGTAGGCCACCGCAGCCCGGTCTTTTGGCGGCTGTAGCGGTTCAATTTTGACGCGAACGCGGCAGCGAAAATTTCCAACACGTCCGGTGATGCTCGTCCTCGACGTCACCGTTGTCATTGAGAGGCTGCTGCACGTGCTGGAGGGCCAAGGGTGCGACATGTCCTCAGCACCCGGCCCGACCCTGCCAGCCAGCGTTGTCATCCCAGCCTGAACGCCGGCGGCGCAGCAACAGGCGCAGCCGCCGCCGCCGCAGCAATCCCCACACAGCCTCCACCGCTGCAGCTGCAGGCCCAGCCAGAGCTTTCCCGCGCCAGTCCGACTGCAGCCTGGTGCGATTGTGCGGCAAGTCACCGCAGACGGCGTGCGGCTGCGGCTGGCAGCGGCGCCGGGCGGCCCGGTTCTGTTCAGATCCTGGTACAAGGCAGGGTGGAGGGGTGGCCCAGGCAGGAGTCACGGCCGCTCAGCAGGCGGCGCGATCCAACCAGTGGCAGGGGCAGGGCAGCAGGGCAGCGAGCTACACTGACTCACTTGCACCAGGAGCAATGGCTGCCTGTGATCAGCCGAGTGAGTGCATTCAACCCCTGAGTGGATTTGCGCGATTTTGTTGTGTGGCAATTGCTCAGATGGTGCAGGCACTCCTGAGATTCCATTGCTGCCTCAACGCCCTGCGGCCTTGCGGTGATTTTAGTGCGGACTTGATTACAAGGTTGCAACAAGGTTGACCAGTGGACGATCCTCGCACTGCCGTAAGAAAACAATTCACAACATGCCAAGGCGAAACGCATCCGTCGGCTGTACCTTGTACTTATCTCCTGTGCTTCAGCAAATGATTGTAGGCACCCAGGATTGATAGGTGCAGCTCTAGACGCGCAATCAGATAGCAGCATAAGGACTTTGAAAGCCTTTTTTCAATCCACTCAATTGTAGTTGATTCGATTGCAGCGGATAAGGGCGTGTAATCACAGCTTTGATGCCGCTGCCAGTCAAATCATATGCGCTAGGTGAACAATACCCCTCTGCCAGGATGGTGATAAGCCTCCGTGAATCAAATTGAGGTTCCTGCCCAAGGCTATGTTGCTGCAGCGAGTGCCCCTGTTGTTTGGTGGTGCATTATGCCGGCGCTAATGCAGCAGCTCATGCGCCGCAGCCAACCCACGCGCACATCGACCTGCTCATGGCGCCCCGCACCTCGCAGACGCCGTCGCCTTCCGCTTCCAAACTCGCCAACGCGCGCCAGCGCGCACCCCGCGGTGGCCGATTGCGCGTCTTGCGCGCGGCCTGCATTGGCAAGCGGTGCATCGCCGTCCTGTCACACCACCGGCGGCGTCGTGGTTGAAGTCCGAGGCCGACCTGTCCCTCACGCCGAATGCCATCGCGCTATAACTGCCGCCGCCGCCCACAAGCAGCCCCGGCATGGCTGAGAGCGCGATGATGCTCGCCACACCTGCGCCAGCCGCGTCCCTCGCCGCAATCCCCAGTTTGTCCGTCGCCGCGCTGCGCCTGGCGGCCCAGCCCCGTCGCCGCCCCGCGCCCTGGTGGCGACGCTGCGACATCATCCGAACCGTGCCAGCGGGCAGCGGGTACGTTGCTTTGGGCGAGCCGTCGGCATTGACCAGGAATTTCGGTACGAGGAAGAGCGAGATGCCGCGCGTGCCGGGAATGCCGTCGGCAAAGAAGGCAATGCTCCGCATCATCATAACAGAAACTGCTGGTCATGAAAATGGGATTGGAATGCTTTTGTTGTACGGGACCTCTGCGTATAGGGGTCGGACCCCTTTGCTTGGCGGACCGCGATCGCGCGGTCGCAGGGAAGCCAGTGCGTCCAGTCTTCGAACCCGGTTTCGAGCGCCCCCTCGATCAGCAGCGCGCGAAAGCCCGAGCAGTCGATGAAAAGCTCGCCTTCGACTTCTTCGCCATTTTCGAGGACGACCGCCTCGACATGGCCGCTTTCGCCGTTCCGGCGGACGCCGGCGATCTTGCCTTCGGTGCGCTCGAGGCGCCCGCGCCTTCGGCGATCCGCCGAAGATAGGCGGCATAGAGCGCCGCATCGAAATGAAAGGCATAGGCGACCCTGCAGTCGAGGTGGATGAGATCAGACAGATTTGCGGACAGGGGTGGGTGTTTGTAGGTCGCTTGACGGGATGAGGGCAATCCTTTGCCTGCAAAGAAAGCGCGACGGCTTAATGGCCAGGTGTGGGTCATTGCCGGTGCCGATTGGCGGGAGCAAACGCCCTCCGCCGCCGCAGGGGCCCGTTGGGAGCCGACAGCAAGCCCACTCTGGCAGGGTTTGCTTTGGCGCACCGAGGGCGGGCTCTGCTTTGCCGATGAATCGTATGAAGATGAAGGCACCAGAGCTGGGTTGAATAATCAATAGTTTGTGGTAGGGTGGGGTGCTGCAGTAAACTCTCGCTGATGACAAGTGGGGGGGGGGGGCTTTGGCGCGAATCAGGCTGGCGAGGCAGCAGGAGCCACGAGGCTCGGCACCACAACAAGCGCGCGGGCTCTGCCTTTGCGCGCTGCCCGAACCCCGCCGGCTGCGGTGCACCTGAAGAGCGGCGAGACGCCGCGCCGCAGGCCACAGCGCAGTAGCCGCCTGGGCCACCAGCCGACATGGCCAGCCCCCCAGGAGTGGCGAGTGCACCAGCACCACCAGCTCCCACCAGGTGGCAGGGAGCCCAGGGAGCCGCGCCCACCGAGCAATTGTGCGCCCCCGATCACCGACGGCCGTGATGGCCTGCAATTCGGACGGGGTGCTGACGGCGGGCGGGCGCCGCAGTCTCGTGCTGGGAACGCTTTCTATCATTGCCTATAAACGAAGCGCGGCAACGCGGTCGGCAGATCGCGTTAGCGCAGGGGAAGGAGCTGCCCGTAGGTGCCAACCGCTGTCGACACCGCAGAGTTGATCGATTATTGCCCGGGAGAAATGAAGAGGCAGTGGGCAAACCCCTTATCCACGCTACTTCTAAAAGTTTTATGGATTACCTGGGCATTAATACGCCCGATCAGCTTCCTAAATTAAAAGAAGTGGCCAACATGGAAATCGTATTCCCGACGGATGCCGCGCGGTGCCGGAATGACGGCAAGGCTGAGCCGTAGGCGATGACGGGCAGCTTAAAACCGTAGAATGCGGCTGCCCAGCAGCTGCCAGGGGAGGAGATCGGGAGGCGGGGGAGGCAGGAGGAGGAGGAGACGGGTGGGGCAACGTCGCTGCAGGAGGCATACACTGGGTACCCTCCTGCTGCAATCCTGATCAGTCATTCTGAACCAAGCGGTGGTAAATCGGCCTTGATTCAGCGCTGATTCCTGATGCTTGCTTGCTTGTTCTTGCTTGCTCATTGGTTAATGACCAATCGCGTCTAATGACCCACCTACAAAGCCAGGACAGCAGAATGCAAAGAAGACCGCAGCGGTAGCCAAGCACGCTGTGCCACTGCCCACAGCCAGCTGCGGGATGCAGGCGTGTGGTACAGTTGTGTTGAAGAAGGACCAACAGCGCTGGTACCACAAGCTAAGATTTAGGGTTCCCCAGGGCTGGCCTGGGGTTGCCGACAGGATAGAAGTTCGGATGATTCATCACATTCTCGATCGCTTCAGCTGTCTGGATTCCCGTGAGCCGGGCTGGTTCTCAATTCTATTCAGCGTAATTTCTACTTTTCCATTTTCTAAATGGCTATAGGCTGTTTTAGAATTGCGGCTGCCGCTTGCTGCTGCAGCACCGAATTCACTGCAGGAGCGCTGATGTCGCTGTTGATGCACTCCTCTATGCGCCGAACTAACCCCTTGTCGAGCGTGCCGCTGCCGTCGTCCACCTCGCAAAGGGCTTGGTACTGCTGCTTCTTCCATAATGACCGGCAGCAGGTCGGCCAGGGGCATCGTCTCTCAGCCTGGCTTGCAGATGAGTCTTGAGTGACCGCGCGGGTTTCTGACCAATGAATGCACACCATCATATTCGCAGGCCCTCAAAAAAATTTGAATTCTAAAATTCAAGGGCAACACGTGAGAAGACAGATCACGGTCGGAGTGTCTCAAGCATACTGCTTGAGACACATAGCGCTTGGCAGCGTTGGATCAAGCAGGAAGAACCACCAGATTTCATCGAACTTCAACGAGCGAATATCGCATGCAGCGCTCTCCGCTCTTTTCGCATAGTCATAAGGCTTCAGCGATCGAGCAAGGGGTCAGCGCCGCCGTGCTGTACGAGCTGCCATCATGCTTCCAGTATAAGACCTGCTGCAGTCATGACGAGCACTTGCGGCGGGCGTATGTGTTTGACTACAGCCTCGACAGTATCGCGAACATCCACATGTTGACCGAGCGGGCGTTTACTTTGACTGGTCCTGGCTATAAACTGAGCACTTGCATTTCCCTCACGGCAATGCGGCTATGTGCTTATAGTGCCGGTTGAAAAACTTTTCCCCCTGAACATGCTTTACCGATCGAACTCGAGCACAAACGGCAGCAGTGAGAAACTCGTCAGCTGAAGCGAGGTACCGCTACTTTGGGACGGTACCTTGGTCAAAAAAAAACCAAGACATGCAACCCGCATGCAGAGGCTTTTTCATCACCCGGTGACGTGCAATGGCACGATGCTGATGGAACGCAGCGTGCGCAACAACCTGGGCGGCACGATCGAACGCCACTGGGAACCGGGTGGCCTCGTCTGCGAAATCGCGATGCCCGCGCGGTGGCGCGAAGCATAAGCACGTTCAACCCATTTGTTCTATTTATGTTCCTGTGCTAGCCATGGGATATGTCCGCAAAGCCGATCCTGGAAAAGCTGAGCATCCTCGCCGATGCGGCCAAATATGATGCGTCCTGCGCCTCGTCGGGGACGGTGAAGCGCGATTCGACCGGAACGAAGCATCCGTCTGCGCGACTTGGTACGGTTGAGGCTGGCAGGCGTGAGCATGGAAGGCCCGCCTGTAAACCCGTGTGCTTCACATTCGCACGTCATCAAGCACACCTCATCTGACCTCAGGTGCGACCGACGTCACGTCCTCGGTCTTCCAGGACCGGCTTGCCTGACTTGTCGCTGCATGCACGCGCGCCCAATGCGGATTCGCAGACCTGCGCGTTGGCTGCCCCCATCTTGCTGCTGTTTCAAATTTCAAGCATCGGCCATGGTTGCGCAGCATCAGGATGCGCTTGTCGCCAAGGTTCTTGACCAGCCGCTCGCCCTCTTCCTCGCGGACGGTGATGCTGGCAGCGGCATTGCGGGCGGGGACGATGGTATTTCTGATGGGATCTTCACAATTGCAATATCAAGAAATTCATTACCATTATTGCCATCAAATACAATTTCAAATCGATAGTCCAAGACGAGGCCGCTCATTACTTTTTCCTTTCTTTCGAACGGACGCGCCTTGACCCGGCAAGGTCAATCGGCAATCGTGATTTCGGCAAATCGGTAGGGAAGCCACGGTAACAGAGCTTCACTGGCAATGACACCAGGCTTCCTCGATGAGGATCACACAGCGCTTTGATCACTCCAGGAAGAGTCAGTGCATGGTGGACCCGCTGGTGCAGGGGCGCATGCGACCGCCACAAGGCGCCGCGGGCGCCACGCAGGTGCCGCGCAAGGGACCTCTTACCACGCGCATCTGCGTATCGCCCTCCACAAACAGGCCGCCGGTGAGAACCAGCGCGCTGCCCACCCGCCAGATCAGAGCACCGGGCCAGCACGCTACCGGCCCTCAGAGGGCCGTTGATCGTTTCAGGAGGGTAGACATCAGAAGAAGCACAGGGCGTCGATACCCGCGCTCGCTCCACACCGCTCGGGTCAAGGCGCGCAAACGATCCGCAAAGCGAGAGCAGCGCCCGGGCCTGGGGTCGGTGGATGCGGCGCGCACAAGATCGAGCTCGAAGGTCGTCATCGGGAATATCGCCTCGAAGCCATTGGCTTCGAGCAGGCGCGGGACATGCGGCGCGAGACCATGTCGGTATAGGCGCGGCGCCCGAAGCCGCCCGTCATAACCCCGCATTGCTGCATCGCGGTGAGGTTGAAATTGCCCGCAAGTTCGCCAACGCCAATGCGGTACGGTTGCAGCACCGGCGTGGTTGTGAAGGCGCGTTGACTACGCGGCACCTCGCTGACCGGGATGGGTGTGGCCGAAGATGTTGCCAAGGCACTGATGGCGGAGGCAGTTGCCAACAATCCGTCCGGGGACCCGCTGACGCTGATGCAGACGATCACGGCGACTTTGAAGGCAAGCCCGCCTGCCTTAAAACCACCCAAGCCGAAGAAGATGCCTGTTGACGAGCTCCCCTACGATGATCTGCGTCGGATCGTCGCCACAGCCAGCTGATGACCAGCAATCTAGGCAGACCCCAAAACTACAGCGTAGATACCTATGAAGGTTGACTGCCAGCACTGAGGGCAATTAGCCGTGGTCCAAACCCGGCGTGCAAGGGCGGCAAGGGGTAAGCCAGGCCTGCGCAGCATTTGGCGGCAGCAATTTGCGAACCGCCCGAGGGCTCGGCGAGTAGATGCGCGTCTTGTAATGCCACATGCCCACCTCGGGCAGCCAGGTCTGGCCGGTGTAGCCGAACCGGCCGATGTTGCCGGGGGCCGGGATGCATATTCGTCATAGGCGGTGTGATCGTCCGTGCTGCTTTGATGCTCACCACGCTGCCGCGCTCGTCGGCGTCGAGCCGGTCGCTGCTCATTGTCAATGTGGTGCGCAGGACAGCGGCGATAGACGGAGATCGGTGTTGCTTGCGTCGAGCGTTACCCCGAACGGGGTTGAACGGGTTGGTGGCATCGACGGTGATCGCGTCGAGCACCGGCGTCAGCCCCGCGGCGGGGCCGAATCCGAAGGGCAGCGGCGCAGCCTGGTTCTTCGATTTGCGCTGGTTCCAGATCCCGCGAACCGAGAAATTGATGCTGTCCGAAATTTCCTGCCGGGCGTTGATAAAGGCGCCATAGCGCTCGACCGGAATCTGCAAATAGTTGAACGGGCCGAAATTGAGGATCGGGCATCGCAAATAGGCCCACAGGACACGTTGCGCTTCGTCAGTCCTGGCTGCTTTGCTGGCGATAGATCGTCACTGCACGCCCGTCACCCACCCACCCGCTGCAAATGGTCGTACCGCTAGCAAGCGCCCGCTGCTAGCACCTGTAACAGCGCCGTAAAGCACTACAGCTCACTGTCACATTGGTTCACTGGCAGTTTCGCTGAAACAAGGTGCCCGCTGCAGAGCGTCGATCACCTGGTCGCCAAGCTTCCGTAGAGGCAGCGCACACACCTGCCAGGACACCGCTCTGGGTTCCGCTGAACAATTTGCCGCGTTCTATTTCGATTATCGTCCAGATGCACGGCTTGGCCGGTGTTGCTGATGCAGTGGCACAACTGCAGCGAATGGCTCATTACAACTGATCTGGCAACGTGCAGTACACGGTGCAGTATGCAATATTGTACAAGTGTATGAATAACAGTGCGGGCATTCGCATCTACAGTTGAGATGAACAATTTCGCGGTGAGTATTACACCGGAAGGTATCGAGTATAATGATGGTACAAGAATCACTAAAGTAATGCCACGAGTTCCACTAGCTGATCAGCAGACGTCTCTTCGGCATGCGAAAGCCGATTGTGACACCAGCGATGATCTCGATTGTCTAACACGAGCCTGCTCGGGGTAAAATCTTTTTTCAGCTTGTCCAGCTGTTTCCTGTGCGCTTTAATGGCCGTAATAATCGGGCTTCTGTAATGTACCGGTACCTCAAAGGTTTTCATAGCTGCAAAGATATTAATTAATACAGGCCTGTGCAAATAACAGGTTTATTTATAATTGACCTTGTCCTCCTCCTGATCAGCTACGGGTACCTCCAGGCCCAGGACTTTTCCCGCGCGCAGGAATACCAGCCGCGGCGCGGGGCTGCCGAATCTTTGCCTTGATGTCCAACCCACTCGTGTACGATGCCGCCAACTTTTTTTATCATCTACGTTCGGCGTCATCTGCAACACCCTGCTCGTCGCGGTGCTCGGCGTACCGCCCGCCACCGCGTCGTGCGGCGCATCCATTACAGTACGAGCATTTGTCACCACACGGCGTCGAGAGCCGCGGAGCGAGCTCTTGTTGCAGGCAGGGATGCCGGTCGGCGGTATGGCCCCGCTGCCGCACAGGCGGCGAGTTGCGGCGCTATGTTTGCCTCCGCTCTCACCGCTTGAACAGCTCAACACGCTGGTTGGCCAGCGCTACACGGGGCATGCCACGGGATAGTCCCCTGGGCGACCCAGTATTTCCATGGCGTGTGCATGTGCCCAACAAAGTTGGGGCAGAGGCCAATCGTACAGACTTGTCTCCCTCCCCTACATTGCTGTATGTCAGGCCATGCAATCAATTACTCCCTTACCAGAATTACTTTGATATCCTTTTACGGCCCCCAATGCAATGCCAATACCGGTGTTGCCGGAAATGTAGGTTCGTTGGTTTGTTGGTGCAGGGGCCATCCCAACACCCCAACGCACCCTGGTGCCAATCAATACGGTAATCCCTAAATCATGGCCAATGCGATTCGTCTGTGCAGCTTCCCATTAATCCATTCCCGCATGCATCAAATCTTATTTACGAAAACCCGAATCCGCAGCCTTCGACAATCAGTTTAAACCACGTCGGTGCCCTCTACATCCGTGGTCAGAACGGTAAACCGTACCACGAAACGCATAAAAGCTACCTATCACCTGGCGCAAACTACCTTTGCCAAGGTACCTGAGGGGTTGATTCAGGAAGATAGAAAAATTGGCACGGTCTTGGCTTAATGGTAACCGAAAGTAAACGTTACCGTTACGAATGAAGACAACTCTATACCTAAAAATGCCTCTAAGGTACTTCCTGAGCGGTTTAGGCCGCCAAGTAGGGCTAGTCGCCGGGCTGGGTATGTTACAAGGGGGATGCGGCCCCTGCCGTGCCTCCAGGCACCCATCCCTGAAACTCGATACGTGCACCACCTGTGCCAGCACAATCCCAGCCGGGTTAGTGAGGACTGTCAACTGGCCGACGTTCTTCGATCTCCGTGACTCTCGGTACGCCATTCCCCACTTCTCCAAGGACTGTAAAGCCTGAGCGCTCTCACCCGCCAATGGCGGCTCGGCCCGCCGTCGACTATCGCGCGCTCGATCAGCAATTGTCGGCGCTTGCTCGCGGCCGCGAAATGCCGGACATGGCAGGTCGCGGTGGCAGGATGGCGAATTGCGTTTCGTCGCTGGTTGAGCTGATGGACTCGCTTACCCTCAGAGACAGGACCTGCGTCCACCATCCTTGGCTGGGAGGGGGCAGACCGCTGCATCGCTTATGGGCGCCGGCTGGCCGTTCATGGGCGGGCTCAGCGCAGCATGAGCGGCTGGGTAGGCGGCGAGGCCCTGTGTTGCGCGCGTTCATCGCACCGATAAGAAGCGGCGCGCATGAAGCGAGGCATCTGTACCCTGTCACACGATACCGGTCACGCAGGAGGCGGATGTCGGTGCTTATCTAGCTCGCTACATGGCAGCGCTCTTGCCGCACACGCGCACGCATGCAACACACCGGCATCTTCCAGTATCTGTCCGGCCTTCGCGATGCTCAATAACGACCTCGGCATCCTTTGGCGCACCACCCGAGCAGGCGGCCATCAAAAGGGCCAGCAAAGACGCAAGGATGATGCGAGCCAAAGATTTTTCCTCGATATATTCGTCACCCTGAACTTGTTTCAGGGCCATGCCCCGCATTTCCATCGACGCGGCGGCGAGCCAGAGTGCAGGCCATGGATGCTGAAACAAGTTCAGCATGACGAAGGGATTTAGTCCACCGCCTTGACGATCACTCGCGTTCGTGCACCGACCCAGCTGACCCCTGCTGATGTGCAGGCCGCCTTCTTGAAGAGCCAGGAGCCCTGTCTGTCGTCACCATCAGCGCCTCCCATCGTCCCGAGCTTCACGTGGTTCGTCATCGCCAGGAAATCTGGACCTTCAGCGATGCGGTTTGCTCCAGGAATAATTCGCTTTGCAACCGCTCCGGGGAAACATAAAATAATTTGTAGCCGCCTGAAAGCAGGATGTCCATTGTATTGGATGCCGTCACTTTATCCATTCCGGAATGCAAATAACCAACAGGAATATTTCTTGCTGGAGATGGCCAGCTCTGTCGACAGCTCCAAAGTCATCAACCACGACTGCCCCAGCTCTTTCAATGCTGATCCGCCTGCCAGGGTTGACCTGGTTGGCGGGATCTCCAGCGCCGGCTGCCGCACGCCCTGGGCTGACCTGAGCCTGGGCCTGGGCTTCCATCGTGAGACGGGGGAGCAGGCGGCCAGCGCCGTGCAGTTCAAGCTCCTGGATCAGGAGCCTGGCTGGACAGCGCAGCCGCACGCGTTGATCGAGGTGTTGTCAGGGGGCTCGGCGTTCAGCGACGCCTTGAGCGCAGGCGAGTGACAACCAGGGCCTGGGGAAATCGGGTTATGACGGCTGGCAAGTTGATGTGACCAACGGCTGCAGAGGTCGTGTCAGCAGCGTGCACCACTGGAATCTGTTCAGATGCCGTCATGCCATATCAAATAGGAATCTCCGCTGTGACACAACCTCTATAAAATTTTTGTGCTCACCAAGCCCACCAAAAGCAGCCCCCTGAAATGGTACATTGGCCAGCTCCTGGCTTCGTTTTGGGTTTAAGAAGTTGGTAGTGGCATACTTTTATTTACTCATTTACACGACACCGTTAATAAACGCTTGGTCCCGCGTTCCGCCCCGGTCGCATGCTTTCCGAGGAGATGACCATGGCGTCTGGCAAACGCCTTCCCCCGCAGGCCCGTCGCTTCTGGGATCGCCTGAATATCAGCACCAAGCGCGTCATCGGCCTGGACCTTCCTGGCTCTGCTCATCTGAGCAGATTGTCATGATCATCCCCTTAGACACCAACCAGCAGGTCAGCTGGCGTCCTCTGCGCAGGTGCTGCTGGAGTTGCTGCGCCCCGAGTCATTCCACGCCAAGTTTCGGTGGCCACTTTGTGTGCTGCTACACCTAGGGTAAGCGCATGCATGAAGAGGGTCCATTTGGTAGGATCTTTTTGGATTTGAACCTGGTACAGCTTTGCATCCTGAATGAATACGGATTGGCTTTTCACCAATAGTTCGTCCATCGAATGCGCGTCGGTGCGACACACCTGCTCACAGCTCTCCTTGCAACATGCGCCATCTTCATCTGGCTGCAGGCGGGCAGTTTCTGGGCAGCTTCACGGTGGAGTTCTCCAGCAGCGAGGCGTGCGCGCCTGAATATCCAGACCTGCAGGCTATTCGCCGCTGAAACATGCGATCGAGGGCGGCGGGTGGTTCGCCATGGTCGACTTGAAAGAGCATCACGCCGCAGGACGAATTGCCGGGTTCAAAATATATCCGCCGATGGGCTTTCAGCCGTGGGGCAACGCCGAACTGCTCGATCGCGATTTCGACCCCAAGCCGGCAAGCCGGAAGCAGCCTGCGGCCATGAGGAGGTCGCCGCATACCGCGCCGCGCGGGCGGCCTACTACGCCGCTAGCGGGCATCCTGATACCTAGGTCGGCCCCATGAAGGTGCCCAGCAGCCGCGCAAGGGTAGCATGGGGCTCCGCAGGAAATAGCGTTGCTTTCACAGATCGACGGTTGCCCGGCCTTTTATTTGGTGGCCAGTCGTCCTATAGAGCTGTCGGTCGGTATGAGCATAAATGGTGTCTGGATGACACAGCGCCAGTAATAGCCGCTCATTCGAGGCTGAAACGCCTGCATATCTACCTGGGATGATGATTTATTGCAGGACGCAAATACGGCGCCATGCTGCGGCCCTTAACGCCAATGTGCGCAAGCTGTTCCATACAGCTCTATTCATCATCAGGGGGAGCTCATCAATTGTCGCGGGGGCCTTCATCATCTGGGCTTCAGAGGGCCGTTCCTGTCCGCTGTAAGCCATAATTTTACCTTCGTAAACCATCTCCCATTCTGCATGTGTGCATGCATCGCTTGTTGGCGTCACCTCAACTCCTCCCCTGTAATTTCTCCTATTGACCGGCGCCAGTTTCCAAGTATGATTACCGCTGCAGGCTGCTGAGGGACGGGCTGACCCCTTTTCGACGTTCATGGAAGGCGTAAAAAAGCGCAACCCGGTCAGCCCAGTTCGTCCAGGCGTGCAGGAGGTGTCGGAGGACATCTTCGACTTCATCGCCTTTGCCCGCGGGGCGCTGTTGTCAGGGCCATGGTCACTGTGACGGACGACCAGGCGAGGGTCTACTTGGCCGATCTGTCTGCTTTGATATGCATCGCACCCGCCCCACCCTCTGGACTGCGGCAACGTTTGACTCGTCCCAGCCACACCAAGCTGCTGCTGACAGCAGCTACCTGATATTCCACCCAGATCGGGCTCGACCCAGTTCCCGACCCTTCACCCACTCGACAATATCCTTCGTTTTACATTCGTGAATTCTACCTCGTGGGCTTCGGTTCGCCGCTACCTCAGCGGCCTGCTGGCCTACCACAGCACCTACCAGCAGGACGACGCCGCCGCGGTGCGCCCCGAAGCGAGGGCGCCTGGCGCCTGGGCCGGGCCCTGGTGTGTGAGCTGTGGGGGGCTGCCCAGGAGCTGGAGGCGGCCCTGGAGGCGGCGCTGCCGCCGCTGGGCACCCCTGCACCGCGGATTCCCAGTGCGTGCGGGCTGCGGGATGATGAAATGGTTTGGGGTCTGAGTGCGAGTTCGGACCTTTTGGGGCGCGATGCGCTGCTTGACGATCGCCATCGGCTCGCTGCATCGGAGCTGCACTAGGCAGCTGGGTGCCAGTGCACGTGCCTGCTGTTTGTTGTCCCCGCTTCGCCGCAACCGCGGCCAATTATACGGAGGGGTCCGGACATGGGTTCAGCAAGCTGGGCGATCGACATCAGCGACGACAACGAGCATCTACACAACGGGGCGCGAAGCTCGTCCTGCAAACGAGGAGGACGGCAGCGGCGTGTGGACCAAGGAGATGGGCTGGCTGCGCGATAGGCTGTTCAAGGACGGGGACCCCGTCACCATCCGCTGTGAGCGCTGGGGCAACCGCCTGCAGGCCACAGACGACTGCAAGGTGGACGGCTACCACAAATTGCCGCGGCCGGCGACGTGGAGTAACGCCAACAGGGGCGAGTGGGAGCGGCTGGTGGTGGAGAGGCTATAGCTGGTGGTGGGCAGCAAGTGGAGCTTGTCCGGATTCCACAGGGCTATCAAGACCTGTTTGGGATCGTTTCGGAAGTAGGAGCGACTGCAGCGCCTGACATTTCCGCCGCCTCTGAGATCGACTTAGGGCGTTGGATGAAGGTTCAGCTTGCTGGCGAGTCTGTCGGAGGACAGTTCGAGCGAGGCCTCAGTCAGCATCCAAACATCAATGACGCAGTTCATTTGGTGACGGAAAGTGATCTTCGAAAAATCTACGGTTTCAGCAAGACCTGCTTGTGCATTTAGGAAAGACAAAAACGGTCAAATCTATGGATGTACTTGTACCTAGTTATCTGATTTGTGGCATTCATCCAAGGTAGGGTCTCAAAAAAGGGGAGAATCAGGCCCAAGTATTCCGCTTTGTCACAGTGCGCCCAATCGAGGAACGTTGCACATGCAAATGCTGCGACAGCGCTGCAAATTCATTGCCCATGCGCAGCGCCTTGTGTCGAATCTGGAACGCCGAACTCTACACCGCAACCCGCGCTGGCGCAGCAGGTGGCAGTGTCCACTCCGTGCTGTGACTCCCCACAGCCAACCAGTCAGCAGCTGCAGCGGCCCCAAGCACCGCAGGCACGCGCAGGCCCGCCTCAAAGGCGCTCTGAAGGAAAACTCCAGGGCCACAGCATCGAGGTGCGTCTCTTTGCCGCCCTGCAGGATTGCCTACATGACGAGCTTGGAGGGGTCGCCCGTGAGGCTGGTGCCGACCAGCAGGGGGTGGGGCCTCAGGGCCGCTCCATCGCCCGCCAGTACTCCTGCAGCTTGAGCTTGTCGGTAACCAGCGATGGTCCTGGGGGCAGGGGCGAGGATGGCGGTCGAGGTGGGGTGGCGTTGGGGGTGATGGGTATGGGCAGAGAATGGCAGTGGGACAATGGTAGATCCGATTGGTTCGCATTGGGCTGTACCTAGGGCTGGACCAGGAATGAAGAGGGGCCCTCATCTAAGCTTACCTTAGGTCCAAGGGGCACAACGGAAGTGAGTGCACATGTCTGCAATAATAAAGCAGTAGCTGAAGCTCCGTGCCTGGTCAGTGCACACGAATGCTGGAAACACGCCAGCGCTGGCCCGGCCAACGCCAAGGACGGCGCCCCGCCCTCACCATCTTGAGGCCCTCCGCCCAGCTGGTGGTCTCCTTCCAGCCCAGAGCGCCCAGCTTGTCGCTGCCAACGTAGTAGCGCCTGCAAGTGAGGAAAGCGAACCAAAGGTGCGGTGTGCGGTGTTTTCTACATGCGCAGGCCCAGACTGCAAGCGCTCAATCGATGTCAGGAAATGCGTCACAATGGCCGCCCTCTTATTCTCCAGAGGCGATGCCGCCTGTCATGCCACCTGTCTGCTAGAGACATGTGCGAGCAGCAGCTAGCTTGGCCCCACCTGTCATTGAATTCGCGGCCTTTCAGGACCACCTTGCTTGAGCCAAGCTGAGGCCTTGGCAATGTCGTGAGCCACCTGGTTGTCGCGGGGTGTGGCGGGGTGGGGCGGGGTGGAATGTGGACAGGATGGGAGCTAGGGGCGAGGGTTGCGAACGTGGGGCTGGGCGAGTGGCGGCTAGGCGGGAGCGTGGTCTGGGCGCCACCCAAAACACGCCTCAAATGAGCCGCAGCACGCGCTTGGCTGCTGCCTCTCGTGACTCCACTCGCCTCAAGCGTGTTCAGCTGCTGAGCAGCCCATGCCGTCACCGTCGAGCACGGTGCGCTCCTTGTCAGTGCCGATGTTGTAGACGTCACAAGTGATCACCCTGAAGAAAGGGATGAAGGCGTTCCGATCGAAACCATGAATGCAGTGTGCCAGGAACGCGAGCTTTGATTAGATTCGTATAAATTCTGGCGCATGCAGCATGGCAGGAACGCTTACTGGTAAACCGAACTCGGGCACCTTCGCGGCGACCAGCTCGTTGACAAACAGGCCGCCCCGTCCTCCCAACTCGATCCCAATCAGCCCCCACAGCCTGCCTGCCCAGCAAGGGTTGGCCACCAGCTGCCCATGATCAGGGCACCGGCCCCCACCTCGTGCAGCACCGCGTCAAAGGCGCGCGCCACGTCGTCGACATACAGGTAGGATCGCACCGGCTCCCCGTCGCCGTGGATAGGCAGGTCGGCGCCTCGGCTCGCACGGATACAAACTTCGGGATCATCTTCTCGGGGAACTGGTTGGGGCCGTAGACGTTGTTCGCCGCGGCGTGATGATGACGGGCAGCTTGTAGCGTTGGTGAGGGGGTTTGGTGAAATACGGTCAGTGGGAGCGGCCGAAAACGTGTGATGATGACCTTAGCCAGCGAATCGGGCAATGAGGGCAAAACTTCAAAAGACGGAAGCTAAATAGGATCAGCGCCCCAAATTCTTGTGACAATCTCCCGTACCAGCCCATGCAACTCCGGCTGACCACCAGCGTCAGTCCTGCCACCTGGCGGTAGGCCTTGCCGTCATTCGGCGCCGCCTTGGCGAGAGTAGGGGTTGCTAGGGCCGTCGCTTTTCTGCGAGCTGACCTACCTGGAGGGAGATCAGGGAGCCAAGCCGCTGCTGAAAAAGTACCTGGACGACGTAGCCTGGGTAGCCTTCGATCAGGGCAGCATTGACCTAGCCCCCAAGATTACCCGCTTTAGGCAATAACCCGGCGGGGTACTTTTCTTCGTTCCGCTGCAATGAACCTTGAGCGTGCGTTGTCCGCAGGCTGCATCAAGGAGCAGACCCCAAACACCTCCGTCCCAGCACGGCGTCAAAGCTGCGGCTCACCCTCATCCTTGCCCAGGCTGGTCTCGCATACACCGCAGTAGCGCGGAGCACGGGGTAGGCAAAACATTGGTGCCAGCGCAGCCCGACATATTCATTCTTGTCGAACAAGTTGGTCGCATTGGCCTGCACCGAAATCCGTTCGTTGAACCGATAGCCGATGCTGGCATCGACGATCACGAAGCCGCCGACCGCGGCGTCATTTCGTCGAAGAACGTTAATGACCGTTTGCTGGTGCCGCCTTGCGCGCGGACGCGCGCAGAAAATGGGTGCCGAGGTGTTCTCAGGTGAACTGCCTGCGCACAGTGATGCGGGCGGTTCATTCGCCCCTCTTCTATCGACGGCGCGTACCAAGCCGGGCAGCCCGTGCGATGCAACGCTGCGCTTCGAAAACGTGCGCCACGCGTCGTACGAACGAATTATTATCAGTGAGTTACCAAATGACTGTGTGTCCAGATGCCGTCTGTCCACAGGCAAGCATGCGTCTGGGCGTGAACATCAGGTGCAAGGGAATTTCGCGGCACTTCTGCTTATGTGAGGTGCGCAGCATGCAGCTCGTTACGTCCCGCCAGCAAACCCAGCGCCTTGTGCGGTCGCATGCATCATGATACCGCCCAAGCTCCCCGTCTTCCCCAGGCCCTGCTCGCCTGCGCCGCGAAGTGCATGATGGTGTCGACCTTCTCGGCCGACAGCACAAAGGTGAGCAGGTCCATGCTTTGAATGTCGCCCTTCACAAATGCCAGCGTTGGTGTGAAATGCAGGCAGCATGGGGCGCTCGCACAGGCTAAACGGATGGGCATGCAGGCTCACTTGTACGCACCATCCTCCCTCCTGGAGCTCGCAGCATGCGATCCGGCAAAAGCCTTGCGCCCCTACCATCAGCGCAGCCAGCAGCATTGTTGCCCTGCCGATCATTTCAGTCTCCTTGCATGTTCTTCTTGATACGGTCGATAAAGCGTTGGTCGCGGAGCGCCGCTATGGTCGCGTCAAGCAACGCCGAAAGAGGAAATGGTAGTTCTGCATCGAGTTGACCCGCAGCGCGCTCAATCGCTGACCAATAGGGTGCGAGCGCCGCGCAGTGTCATCTTGTCCATGACAATAATCTGCAGTCATAAAGCAAACGGCGTTTGTCTGCAATGGAAGCCATCACCGTTATCAATGGTATCAGCTTTTTAATGATGGTTGGCATAGGTAGAAGCTAGTAACCATGTGAAACGCAGCTCAGGCCGCAGCAACCTTGCACCAAAAGTTAATATCCCCAAAAAGGAGGCGACTGCCTGCAGTCTGGGTACTTCTTGGCCAGCAGCAGTACCACATGGGATGCGATAAAGCCGCATCCGCCTGTGATCAGGATGCTCGTGGGCGAGTATGCCTGCGAAAGGAACGGCAAGGTCCGGTGTGTTGCGCAGCGTTCGGAGAGCAGCAGCAGCAGAACCGGGGAAGCGGGGCGGCGCGCGTGAAGCGCGCTCAGCATATCGGCAGCGCGGAAGAGACGATGGCAAGCACACAAATCTGTCGCGTGGTCCATAAGTGGTGGCCAGCTGCGCGCGGTTCCTGTCAGGTGGAAGCGCCGGCCACCCAGGGAGCCTTGGCAAGCGGGCGAGAGGGGCACTACTGCAGCGTATACCTGCAGAAGCTGTCGAAGCACCTCTTCGGAGCCATCCGGGTCGAGATCAGCTGCGAACACTTCGAAAAGGAGGGGACCGGCCTGCGCGAGACCCGTCTATCACCAGGACTAAATAGTCTTCGGCTTGAAGTGAATCAAACAAATGTCATCACCAGTATGCTGACAGTACCGCGAGCGAATGTCGTTGCAGGGCATCAGTGGAAGCTGCCCGACCTGGCCAAGTCTGAATACGGCTACTCGCTGGCCCGTCAGGCATTCGAACAGGATGGACGCCGCATTCTGGATGCGACGATCGGAGGAAAGTGTACCATTTTCAAAAAAGCTGACTACCATGCGCTCTTTGCCTAAACTGTGTTGGATCCAGGGCAGTGACCAGTTTTCGGTTTTGCCTGTGTGCAAAGGCGATCAGGGCTTTGCCTATCGTCGCAAGGGCGGGCAGTCGCAGGCTCGCGGCGCAGAGCTCGGCGTGGTGGCGAGTGCCCTCGTGTGCGTCTGACCATGGCGGGCCTCGTCGTGTCTCATAACCGGCTGTACGAGCGGCATCGGGCATGCGCTCTGTCGTCCTGCATGGCCGCGGTTGCCGAGTCTTTGCAAGCGCACGGCGTCCGAGGCTGCAGCAGGGTTGGGGAGCGCGGCATCCCTGTCTCAAGCTGGATGTGCAGCGGCCAGAGTCGTGCCAGCAGGCGGTGGAGGATGTGATAGAGGCGGCTGGGCGGCTAGACATTCTCGTGAACAATGCGGGTGCGAACCTGGAACGGCCATTGCTTTGTAAACAGGGGCCTGCAGGGCCAAGGCCAGAGGCACGCGTTGGCGGCCGACAAGAGATGTCGGGTAGGGGCGAGTTCCTTGCCGAGCAGGCGGACCTTCTCCAACTGTTCGCGCAAGGGGCTTCGAGCCGCTGCAATTTGCGCTTACGCCATCGCGCACTTCCTCCTGTTGCCGCGTCGGACAGGGGTCGTCACGCTCGGCCCCACCTGTGAGGTGCCAATGACACTGCCCGCACCATCTTCGACACCAACGTGTTTGGGAGGTTAGGTGGGGGTGCTGCAGGTTCAGCAAAGCATCCACGTAACGATTCGAATTCGTGGCCACCCTGAGAGGGATCAAACCTCGCAAGCATGACGCCGATTGATGAAGGCACCTTGTCTGCCTTCTCCAAACTGCCTTGCGTAGCTGCATCGACGGCCGCAGCTGGCAGCAGCAATGGTGCACCACACACCCCCCTTTTCCCCCGTCCTTGCAGTTGGACCAGCGGCGTGCCTGCACCGGCCCAGATTTTGAGGGCTACGAGAAATTGCGCTCGAGGCGTTTTCCTCGATCCGCCCTTCGTTCATCAGGCGTCAGCAGGTTGCCATAGGTACTTACGTTGTTGAAGCCGTGCGTCGTGGGGTGTGCGTGTTTGCTGCATGCAGATGCAGATGAGGGCCTGCGCTGCTGCTGCTGTGCCCCTGGCCGCCAAAGCTGTTGGTCCACCCGCTGCTCTGTGATCTTGCAAGCGCCAAGGGCGCAGCGCGCCGCCCTGCAACGTAGCCAGCCGCCTGGCGCCCGCACAACCTGTCATCCCACGCACTCCGTTCACGGTGCCGCCCCCTCCCGCCTCTCCTCAGCGCCACCAAGGCCGCGGTGCAGCGCCTGAGCGGCGCCCTGAGGATAGAGCTGGGGCCGTTTGGTGTGCAGGTCATGCTGGTGTCGCCCGGGTTCATCGATGCAAAGGCGCGGGAGACTGCGAAGGTGCGGCAGGATTTTGTCGGCCTCTGCTTCAGCGCAATTGCGCCGCGCATGTCCTTGTATTTGAACAGGGCGTGAGCATCCATTAGTGGCGCACACCGGCCGTTGCGTGCAACCAGATGGCAGCTACAGCTTTGCACTGCAACCGATGGGACAGCGGTGCCCCTGTCTCCTTCCCCCTGCACCAACCTGGACTGCCCGCTGCTGTCTGGTCATGCCGCCATCAAGCAGCGTGAAGTCGACGACGCGTCGAGCTGGACGATGCCGCCGTGCTGGCCGTGCTGGAAAAGATGGTCAAGCAGCGCAAGGACTCGGTGACCCAGTAGACACGAGCGCGCGGCGCGGCAGGAATCTGGGAGCCCCCCTCAGCGCGCCGTGATCGCAGGTTACCTGCCGGCGAGGCTGCACGGCAAACAGCACGCCCGGTTGACTTGAGGATGACGATCAGCCATGCTTTGCACGCCGGCTCCGGACGGTCAAAAATCCCGTGTTTCTGCCAGCCTCGTGTGCGCTTCAGGTATGCGGCCCAGCTGGGCTCAGTCATCCTCCAGAAGCACGTGCCGCGCCACTGGTGGGCGACGCCGATGCATGCGCCCGGCACCAGCCCACCGAGGTGCCTCTCGTGGCCATGCAGGACAGTCCTCTTGCGGTGGTGAAGCTGTGAGGCGGTAATGCTCTCAGCCTTGCCGCAACCCAGGGTCCAGAGCGTACACGCCTAGCTTTGTTGCCGTCTCACACTGCAAGAAACCTCTATATGATGACCGGCGTGACCCTCCTGCGCAACC